>PVJH01013711.1:0-59445 GCA_004026705.1 Nesogale talazaci
GAAAGTGTGTTCCCAAGGCAGGAATCTGTTGCATGGTCTATTCTTGTGTTTACCTCTGACGGTGGCAGCAGTAGATGAGAGACTTGATGTCCCTGTGCCCTGGTGATGGAGTTGGTATGGATTGGGCTGCTAAACAGCAAGGTCGGCAGTTCAAAACCACCAGTAGCTCCTCTGGAGAAAGACAGGGCTTTCTATTCCCATCAACAGAGTCTCAGAAACTCACAGCGGCAGTTCTACCCTATCCTCTAGGGTTACTGTGAATGGCCATCGATTTGATGGCAGTCTGTCAATCACCTAAATCCCACAGATGCAGGTCTTAGTCTGTTGGGGTTTTGTGGTGGGTGGCCCATGGTGGCAGGAGCTGGCCTAAGCATCCTGGTCCAATATGTGGGCAGGTGTGTTAGTCCAGGTAGACTAGAGAAGCAAATTCATAGGCACACATATGTATATAAGGGAGAGGTTTCTATACAAGAGGAATGGAACATTGAGAGAGCATCCCAACCCAGTCCAGTCCAAGCCCACAAGTCTGATATCAACCCATATGTGCACTAACAGCCTATAAAGTCTTCTTCAGATTCATGAGGCACATGCAATGATGTCAAATGCAGGACAATCACAGGCCAGTGGGTAGAAAGTTTTAGGATCCAGCAGCATTGTAAACATCTCAGTACTGGCACGAGTCTCTATGTGGTTTCAGAGGTCTGGTTCCATCAGGGTAAGTCCATGTGGCTTCTCTTCCGGGATGTCTCACAGGGAGTCAGCCTTGTGTCCTGTCAGTAGAGCATCTCCAAGGGACTGAGTTGTGAGTCTCTCACCTTCAAGGGGGAAATATGGACAGATTTCCCAGAATTCTCAGGAAAAAGCCAACCTACACAGAGGTCTCATTGACTGTCTCCAGATTGACAGGCTAGGCTCCACCCCTACGTTCCCCATCCTCAAATTGACACCAGATTAGTAACTTCCACAGGAGGTGTCCCTACTCCTTGGGTTGTTGGAGGCAGAGGAGAGTGTCCTTCTGTTCTTGGGGAGGTATGATAGGGAAAGCAGAAGAAGAAAACCTTTCTCAGTTCCCAGTTTATTGGATTGGTACATTTTTGGGTGAACGCAGCCAGATATCTAGTTCCTAGCAGATTCAATTGGAGTGAGGAGGGATGCCCGAGTCTCCAATCACCACCCCACAGGCCTTCCTCCCCACACTGATCCACATCCCGCATGATTAGGGCCCTCTATTAGTGAGTTGTTTATTCCCCCATCTGTACCCTTGCCCACTAGCTGCACATCCCTCTCCCAGATCCTGTTGTGCTCACTGGGTTTCAGTCAGGGTCTGGCCATCCTGAGTCTTTCCCAACAGGGATGCCCTACAGCTGACTTCTTACAGTCTTAGGAACCCTGCGTAAAGTTGCTAGGCGCAGAATTGATCTGAGGGTAGTGGGTAATGGGCGCTCTGGTGCTGCAGTAGTTAAAGTGCTTAGCTGCTAATGTAAAGGTCTGTAGTAAGAATACACCAGTGGCTCTGTGGGAGAAAGAGGTGGCACTTTGTTTCTGTGAAGATTTCTAGTCTTGGGAACCTTTCAAGCACCTATACTCTGACTTATAGGATTGCCATGAGACAGAACCAACCCCATAGCAACCAACTTTGATCTTCTTCAATATAAAGTTGTATCTCCTTTTGGCTTAATTGGCATTTCCCTGATAGCTCATGGTATTGAGTGCCTTCTCAATATTATTGTTGGTCCTCTGTATACCTTCTTTGGATAATGTCTGTTCAAATTCTGTTTTCATTGGGTTAGTTGTCTTTCCATGGTTAAGCTGTGAAAGTTCTTGATATCTTATACATATGAGTCCCTTTCCAGATATGATCTGAAAATGTTTCCCCATGCTGTGGGTTGTCTGTTCACTTTCGTGATGGTTCTCTTTGAAACACATGAGTCTTAAATGTTGACGCAGTTTAAAAAATTTGTAAACACTAAAGCTTTAAAATTAGACATGTTATATTTTTGTCTTTACTTCTGCTTTGGTGCCATACCTATCTAAGGGTTTTCAATGACCCCTTACATATCCATGGCCCAGGCAATACTGAGCAACCTTGAGATGGCCATGCACCTCTCTGGTTAAGGAGGCCTTTTTCTATTTGAGTTGACCAGAATCCCCAAAATGGCCTTAAAGAAGGATGTAGAAGCATTTTCTCTGTGGAAAAAGCTGGGCCACTGCTGCTAAGCATTAGAATGAGAGGATGTTCTACACCCATTATTAATTACTTCAAGGAATAGACTATGGAACATAACCAAACACAGCTCCTTTTGACTTCTTAGAGGGAAGCAAGTCATTCATTTTTCGTTCTTATGAAGTATAAAAGGTAGTTGTGGTGGGTATGTAAGTTGGCTGGCTGGCTGATAGATAGATGATAACTTGGTAGGAAAGAGGGGAGAGAAACGGACACAAATAGTGACTTGTATTTACCCTCTCGTCTGTAGACTGTCCTCAGTCCTCGGCCGCTCTCTTGGCTTTCATTTAAGGTTTGACCCAGCAACTCTTTCCTCCTCCCTAGACAGCCAGCTTTGGGTAGCAGGGGCCACCTGTGTGGCCCTTGAGTCAGTTCTGAGGTGGATCCTGCTGACCTGGCTTCCTCCGTAGTGTCTCCTCTGCTCTGTGTTCTGCAGGGCAGACAATCTGGACCACAGCAGGATGTGTCTCTTTGGGTGGCCACTTGGGACCACTTTTTCTTCACAAAGTCTTGTGGTTCTGGGCCCTTCAGAAATTGTGTTCACAGAAGGCTGGTTTTCTCCCAGGATCCTTGTTGTGGTTATCGTCACGTCAGTTCCTAACACAGCAGCCCATGAAATGCCTCCCACCCTGCCCCGTGGGTTTTTCTGGGTTGCGATCTGTATGGACCAGATCACCATGCCTTTCTTCTGTGACGCCATTAGGTACTAGATGTGCTCAAATCACCAACCTTTCAGTGAGAAGTAGAGACAAGCTAAAACCACGAAGGGCACACTAGGAGTTCCAGAAAACTCTTGGCACTCTGGAATTTGGGGACTTTCCCAGGGGTCATTTTGTTCCCTCTCTTTGACTAAAATCCAGGAAGACAAGTTGACAGTTAATTCAGACCATTTCTCTCACCCACGTCTGCTTTCCCATCCCATTGGGCCCACCTCTCTCCAACCAACGTCTTGGCAAGTCAGAGTTCTAGGTGTGTAATGGAGACAAATCAAGGAAGGTCTCCAAAGAGCAACCAAAGCACCAAACCCATGACCATCCCATCAATTCTAACCCATAGAGGTCCTAGAGGACAGGCTAGACCCGCCTCATTGCATTTTTGTGGAAGCTGAAATGCCTCGTCTCTCTTCCACAGAGTGGCTGCTGGGTTCGAACTGTCAACCGTTCAGTAAGCAGCTCCAGCACTTCCCCAGGGCTTCTTGTCAGATGCTTTTCCTGTGAGGCCTGTCAGTTGCCTGTCTTTGTAGCTTGGCCAGTCGCTGTGCTATTGAATAGATCTCAGTTAGAGAGAGGCAGGCTGAGATGGATGAGAAGGCCCTCCGAAGGGAGACGGAAGAGCTGATGCATTCATTGCCTTATAAGATGGATTTGCCAGGCGGCCAGCATCCCAGTCACCTTCCCAGGGTAGACCCTGCAGTTGACACGTGGCAGATGAACACCCCGCCCCCACACCCCCTGCCTCCTCATTTCAGAGACTCAGAAGCAACAGAAGATCTCCTTGGGAGCACTCTGGAGTCGACTCTGGGCTTCATTCCTTTTCAGTGGGGAGGGCGGGGGTTGCGTCTGGCAAGGTTGGGGTCCTGTCTCCAAAGCGGTTAGCCAGCAGGCTCAGAGGTCCAGACAGGGGAGGGGGCGTCGAGACATGAGGGAATGAAGTTTGCTGTCTGATCCGACTGCCTATGAAGGCTAAGGAGCTGGTGACAACTGATGATTTCTCAAGGGCGTTTTGTTTGTAGATGGCTTTCGGGTGATTTAGGTGGGTCGTTATTGGATCGATGCTTTTCTCAGGAGTCCCTGAGATCCCTGGCTGCTTGAGAGTTGAGCCCAGGCAGTTATTTCTAATGAGCAATTGTGCACAGCAGTGAGGCAGCCACCTTGCTATTTGTAGCTAGCATGTGAGGGCCTCGTATGTGCTAATGCTTCCATTTCTTCATCTCTTCAATGAGGCTGCATATGTCAGGGGTTACTCTAAGGATTAAGCAATAGAACACATGCTAAGTCGCTGGCCTCATGCCGGACACATGGTCAGTACTCAGTAAATGACAGAAGACCCAGGCCTGTCTGGCTCCAGAGTCTGGCCTCTGGTCATACTATTGTAGGAACCTTGAGACAGGAATGAAGAAATATGGTTGGATTTTGAAAACGTCCATATTCTCTTGGAAGATGGGCTGCCTGATGCACATCGAGGCTGAATGTGACCCCCTCCTCTGGCCACATTAGCACAGGGATTGTGTGTACAGGCACCAGAGCCAGACTGCCCAGGTTCAAGTCTCACGTCTTTCCACTCCTCAGCTACGTGACCTTGAGTGCCCACAATTCTTCATTTATAAAATGGAGATAATAATTGTACCTTACCTTATCGGTTGCTAGAAAGAGTCCATGAGCTAACTCATGGGAGTTTTCCATAGGGGTTAGTTCTTATTATGGTTTATCCTCAGGGCAGGGAGTAAGTAGCTTTATGGCCTTTCCTTTGTCAGATTCTGATTAAGTCAGCGGTCTGCTTCATGGACCTGTGGGCTATGATGTGACGGTTCTATATTACACATAGGGAAGAGTGTTGGACTCTGCCTGTTAAACTCCCAAGAAAAGAGTCCCGGGTCTTTAGGCACAGGAGGCAGACGAGATGTGCTATAGTAAAGGAAAGCAGGGATGAGGGTCAGCTCCCTGGGTTCTCCTTCTTCCCGACTCTGGCACTAGTTAACTGAACAGTCCTGCCTGGGCACATATTCCTGGAAATCTGCTTTTTATCCATAGATCCAGAAGATTGATCAGCATCTACCCATTTACTCAGACAAGATCAGAAAATACAGATGGAGCACCCAGGTGCCAGGTCCTGGGAAAGCAATAGAGAAAAGGACAACTTTAAAGTCTCGTCTGAACAGCAGTGAGCAGGAGAGCAAACCCACCAGCCACAAAGGTGCCCCAGAATGCAGACAGTGACCTCTTTGTCCTGAAGGAGAGAATGGTGGAGGTGATCAGAGAAGGCATCTCTGGGAGGTGACATACACACCTCTTCTTGGAAACATGGCCAGATCTGAGGTTAGATCATTGCAGGCAGAGGTCTGGGGTGGCCAAAGGCTTGGCATGGACAGGAAGAGATAGGCAGTCTGGAGAAGATGGTAGAGAGAGTTTGGGCTGAACTTAAGAAGTAAAAACAGAAGGAATTGATATTTTCTAAGGAAACTAGGGGAAGGGTGTTGGATTATATTTTGCTAGTGTCCCCATCCCCCAAAAATGACAAGCAGGAGTCCTAAGCCCTGGTTAATGTTACCGAATAAAGAAACAGGGCCTTTGCTAATATTATCAGTTACGTTGAGGTGAGGTCACAGGGGGCTAGGGTGAGTCCTGATTCAATATGAATGATGTGCTCATCACCAAGGAGCAGTGACTCCACATCTCCATGGAGGCAGCCATTGGCACTCCAAGCTACAGTGCTCTGTGGACCACTGGCCATCCCTTGAATTTAAGAGAGGCCCAGAGCAGATTCTCTCCCAAAGCTTCAGAGGCCTACCCTCCAGAACTGCATGACAATACATTTTTGTTCTTAGAAGTCACCTCACTTGCAGGGCCCTGAGACAGGAAGCCTTGGAAGGGGCATAAGCTGGGGAGAGAGGCTTCGTCGCTTGTTCCATGTTCTGTACAGCAGTCTGGCTGTGGAGGAGGGGATGGGCTGAAGGGGAGCCGAAGTCCAAACTGGGAGAAGACCAGTGGGCCATCCCGAGACAAGCAAATCCAGGTGGCAACTCCAGAGACTGAGAAAACTGGATGAAGTCCACACTGATCGTCCATAGAGGGAGGACGTAGGAGAGACCGATGTGAAAACTGAGGTTCTGAGAGTTGTGCCCACAATTTGGTCCCTGGGTTCTTCAAAATAGCCCTGGACTCTGTCTCTTGTCAGCCATGGGTCACTGTGGACTGCCTGTTTCTCATGCCTTTTGGAGCCTGGGACCCAGCTGAAAGCCCCCCCTTGGAATGGATTGAGGAAAACAAACCCACCAACAAGCAGAAATCGCAGATACATCCAAAGGCCTATCTCTATCCACATCATGTCCCTTTATACATCATTGGCTAAGGCAAGTCCCAGGACCAAACCCAACATCAGGGAGTGGGGGTATGTTCCTCCACCAGGAAGCACTTACAAGGTACATAGCAGTGAGAGGGGAGGTGGAATCCTCCCCCAAACAAGCAAACAGACCTCAAACCACCCAACATTCTGCTTGGTTTCAGCAGCTCCTATCCATCCATTGGTGAATGGACTTCACTCACTGTTGTCAAGTGGACTTGATTGCTGTCAAGAGATCCTCCAGGGCAGAATGGAACCACCCCATAGGGTTTCCAAGGCTGTCCCTCCTCTTTGGGGAAAGACACTGCCTCCTCTTTCTCCCATAGAGAAGCAGGTGGATTCAAACCACCCCTCTTTCAGTTAGCAACTGATTCCTGAATGCCTGAGCCACGAGGGCTCCCTCTCACAAGAAGGCGTCTGGAGTCATTCGTACCAGTCACAGAATCTACCACAGGCAAACCGTGAAAACAAAACAAAACATGGCCATGAAGAGAATTCCAGGCCATGGCAACTCCAGGTGTTTCAGAGTAGGGCAGCTTCATCAGTTTCAGTGGTGAGAATGTTTGTGGAAATAGATTGCCAGTGCGACTTGGTTCCTCAGCGCTACTGAGTGGACAGCTCAGGGCAAACCAGCTGCGCCTCTCCGGCCCCTGAGGGAATGGCAGTGCCATTTATTAAGATGGTAAAAGAATGGGGCAGGAACAGTAGAAGGGGGCACAGAGCAGCAGGTTGCGGGGTGACATAAGCAATTGTGCCTCCACCTCTTATCACCTGGGTTCACAGCAGGTGCTTCGATCAAAGAGTAATGGGATGAGTTGGACACATTCCCAGCCTGGGAATGTGTCTTGGAGAGATGGCAGTTCAACTGTTTCAAAGAAGATAGACTGCGTATCTGAGACTCCAGAGGGCATCTGGGTTAACTTCCCTTCGGAATGAAGCCAGTAACCCAAGCCTTCCTGCCTTGTTCCTGAAGCTCATTGCAGTCTGACCACTAAGTTCTTGGGGGTGAACCAGGACCCTGTGCCTTTGTTCCCTCTTCTCTCCTGGAGCCTCGGGATCACCAGGTCCTGTGGGAAGGTCAGTCATTGGTTCCCTGCCTTTCCTTTCAGAGAACAAAAACTGGTTCCCTGGTTGAACAATGGCTCGACCATCTGCGATAGGTTAACTGCATAAGGGAATGGAACTCCAAGGGCTTTTAAAAACTTGAAGAGAGATTTTATTGTAACTAATCGTGATGGATGATGAGTATGGTCACACTAGGAACATAAATCTTTAGTGCCAAGTCTTGGACTTAAAAGCTAACTAACTCCACAGTTCAGAGAGCCTTGTCCTCAGCCAGAGGCACGTCCCATGGGAAAGGTTTCCAGCCCTCATCTGCATTAAGAGGGCAGATACTCTCCCTTCCCTCTGGCCCTGGCCCACCCTGCCCTGCGCCAGTGAAGTCACGGTGGCTGTGGCTGCTTGAGCGATGGACTGCTGAGTCACGCGCCCCATTGGCTCATGAGAGTGCCTGGGAAGCAGGCTCCCGGGGAAAGGGGCAGTGGAGGGGGTGGGTGGGTTCTGAAGGTTCTGATTTGCCTTTCATTTAATTAAAGAGAAGAATGAGTCAAAGATCAGGGTGAGCTCTCAACAGAAAAGTTCATGTGTAATAGCTGCTCCTATTACTTATTCTCAATCTGGGAGAACTATCTCTGCTCCCACGAAGATGGCCAAGGCCCTGCCACCCTACAACTTCTTCCTCATGTCAAGGCCATTGGTGATGTGGCAGGTCCACTGCAGGGAGAGCCAGTGGTACTGCACTGTGTGGAGTCAGTTTGACCACTGTGTTCTTCTCAGCAAGCCAGTTAATCTCTCGAGACCTCAGTTTTCTCAACTGCCATCTGTTCAATGGATGCAACGAAGTGTGTGCCACCTAATGAAAAGAGGCAATGTACAAATATACTTGACATACAATGGGTGAATGCATGGATTGTGATAAAAGTTGTAAGAACCCCCAATAAATTGATTTAAAAAATAAATTAAAGAGGTAATGTGAGGGACAAATGAAATTATGCATGTCTCAAAGTCTTGGGTAGACATTAGCATATATTTTAATTTTCATTTGGGGGAAAAAGAGCTTTAAAAACATGATCCAGGCATTATTTGGGAAAACAACTAAAAATATTCACAGATATTATTTGTCATGGGAAAAATGGGGAATAAAAACTGGGGAACTGAGCCCCAGTGGCATAGTGCTTGAGTGCGGGACTACAGTCCACTGGCTTGGCGATTCAAATCCAGCAAGATTCAAATTCAAATCTTGCTCTCCAGGAGCAAGGCTGGGCCTCCCACTCCCACCAGAGGGTAGCGATAACCCACCCCCCCCCCCCCCCCAAAAAAAAAGAAAAAAAAAAGGAAAAGAAAACGGGAGTGATTATTAAATGGACCCAGTCAGGCTTCTTCTTACCAACCTGAACCAAATACCAATAAGAAAAAATCCTCTAAAAATTAGCTTTTGCAATCCAAATTTCTTTAAAAAAGTTTGCAGTAAATCCATGCTTAAAAACAATAGTTTCTCAAGGCTAGGTTTTCTGTGTGTGTTTACCATACACTATTTTAAATTGTAACCTATTGCACTAAGACTAAATCATTGGTTTCTGATAGTTAATGCACCATCCTAAAGGTATGAGACAGTGTCCTGGGGCCCCAGAGAGCACTGTGGACCAGGAAGAGTCCTCGGTTTTTTTACCCAAGTGAGACCTCCATCGCCCCCACTGCCCATTGCACAAAGTCCAAGAGGGTACTTCCTGAACAGCAGCCCCAGGCCAGCTTTTCCTCAGTCTATGTGTCCAGAGTGAGGTCTTTCCTGCGCTTCTGAGTCTCACTCAGCACCTTCACAGGGTTTCTCTGTGAACACGGGCTCTCACTCCATGGATTATTTTGTACTGCTATTTCTCAGGAATCCAAAAGTATTTCATGAATGGGGGGGGGATGTCCATTGGTTGTGTTCTTCGCAGTTTGATAAGAGTTACAGATTATTTGTTATTCTTCTATGTATTCAACAATTTTTATCATATTTTATATATGATGTTATTATGTTGTATTAAATGTAACTTGATTATCTAATGAGGAAGAGAAATATTGGGACCAATTGTCTCTCTTAAGATGCTGGAGCTGTTTGATTTCTTTTTAAATTTATGTAATTCATCCTTAGAACTTCAAAGATAAGCTTTCATAAACTCTTAAGGAAAAATTTAAAAGTATAGCCTTCCTGTGTAGGGAAGGGAGAAGGATGAAGCTGTTTACTCCTGGAAAGATGAAAGGCTTGGAAACCAGAAGTGGCAGTTTTACCCTGTCTCCACTCCATAAGACAGTCAAAATGCCACTTTGAGTTTCCAATGGTATAGCATAATACACCTGAGATCTTTGGTTTTAAGGATATGGCCTTAACTAGCATGTAAAAAACAACTCTGAGACTCTGAATTTAATAGGATTCCATCATTTATTTGAGTTTTTATTGAATAGTGTTAACCCATTTCTATAACAGTCTAACTTGATCTATTGTTTTGGTTTTACATGTTTAAAATTTCCTGTCCCTCGTTTTTCCCCCCATACAGATTACGTTTACTTTGCCCTTAAAAAACTAATTTAGAAGGAAATACCATATATACTTGTGTATAAGTCGAGCTTTCCAGCACATTTTTAATGCTGTTTTTGTGGTAAAATTAGGTGCCTCAATTGATAACTTGGTTTAGCTTATACTCAAGCATATATGATACCCCACTTTGGTTCTTTTAGTGTCCTTCAACCTTTGAGGTTTTCAAATGTATTTATGAAATACATATTTTTTTTCTTACTGTGCATTGTTATCTATCAAACTTTCCCATGTGCACCCCAACCTGCAGGCCCCACGATAGTGTTTAAGTCACCAACTGTGCTTTCCTCTCCATTCACTCTTCCCGTATCTCAGATTCTTCCTTTCTCATCACGACTGGCCGTGGATTCTTGATTCAGTGTTCTCTTGAGTGGCAATCTGGAATTTCTGAAAGTCACCTTTTTCTTGCAGTAAGTCTGTAGTGCAGCACTGTCTTTCTCTTGCTTTTCCAGGTGGGCTGCTGTTCTCAGAGTAATGGGCACCCTCCCTGGTGCAGCCCTCCCCCTGCTCCTGCCATCTTCCCTCCAAAGAAAGGCACCCCCAGGGCTTCCTAGGCCTCCTTCACTCCTTCCTGGGTGAACTGCCCAGAAAGAGGAAGAAAGGTCCAGGACAGGTCTCCTGCGTCTCTTCCTCCATGTCTAAGAGCCATCCTTAGGAAGAGCAGTGCACCTTGATAGATAATGACCATTCCTTCTGGCTTTGCTATGCCTTTGGGAAGAAGCAAAATCATCAATTATCACTCAATTCACGCTGGGTCCTGAGTGTTCTCTAATCTCATACAGACGTAATAATACCTGGCTTCTTTCAGTGATGTATTTGATCTAATTTTGTGAGTATATTAGTAGATACAACCACTCCTGTTCTTGCAATTAATTCATTAATAACAATTATAGCTGTGCATGATGAGTCAGCCCATGATGCTGAGTACACAGTTGTTGCACATTAACATAAAATTGAAAACAGCCTAGAGGTCCAACAATAAAGGGTTGATTGATTAAGCCTTGATTATGCGGTCCTTGCAAATAATGCAGGAAGAGGAGCGAGCGAGGGAGGGTCGCAGAGCAATATGCCAGGATAGTAATCTCTAGATGCGATCATTATAAAGATAGAAACATTGAATTTTTTTACTTATCTGAACTTGTCTGCTTTCTTTTTAATGCACAGGTAGTACTTGTGTTTTAAAGGGGAAAGGAGCACAAAATCAGCTCCATGGAGGATTTCTGGGAACCCTTAGAATGATCTCTTTAGATGCTTTTGCTATGGTTTTGCTTTCTTTCCTCCTAAAGAACAAATAAGGAAGGATGAGTAAAGTCACTGGGGTTTCTGAAGATGCTATTAACTCGAAATCAGGTTGATATCTATCATTAGCAATCCTGTGACATGGAACGATTCAGAAATAACTTCTGAATTAAAAAAAAAAGACAAAAATGAAAAAGAAGAGTAAATTCTCTTCCTGTGTCTGTGATTTTGAATTTTGCTTATTTTAACACTTTAAAAACACAGAAGCTGCTTGTGTACCTTACGTTTGTAAACCCATGGAATTCTAGAAGGAGAAGAAAGGGTCTTGAGGCCAGTGGAAGGCTGGAGCTGGCTCCAGGCGACTCAAGCAGCACTTTCCAAATGTACAGTGAAATGTAATGTTAACTTGGCAGGTGGAAACTAACTATGGCAGGGATATTTACAGTGTGGGAATTGACAAAGTCTAGATGACATACCCTTCCTCCCTGCTCCCAGCGTAGGACCCTGCCATGCCCACCACTGTGATTTCAACTCATAGCCAGCCTACGTAGGCTGCAGATCTTCACTGAAGCAGATGGCCTCATCTTTCTCCCATAGACCTGCTAGCGGGCTCACACCACTGACCTCGTGGTTAGCAGTCCAACTCTTATTGGTCAAGACCTCCAGAGCGTTAGGCGTGATCTAATCCACAGGAGCCTGAGCCTGGGAGAGGGACATCCATCACCTACCCAAGGCCACACAGCCAGACCTAGGGGCTCCCTTGGCCTCTAGGGCTCTGGGTTCTTAATACCACCCAATTCTTGCTGTCGTGGCTGCATTTGGTCACTTTGGGAGTCTAGAGGGAAATGAGAAAGGCATCCTTAACCATTCTTTTGCTTTTTGCGCCTACTCTGAGAGACTTAGGGCAGTGGTTCTCAACCTGTGGGTCATGACCGTCAAACGACCCTTTCACAGGGATTGCCTGATTCATAACAGTAGCAAAATCACAGTTATGAAGTCACAATGATGGTGACTTTATGTTTGGGGGGTGCGGGTCAGCACAACATGAGGAACTGTATCAAAGGGCCAGGGGATTAGGAAGGATAAGAACCACTGACTTAGAGGGAGAAGACAATTAATCTGCATGTTTAAGGAAGCATCTGTCAGATCATTGTGAATCAAACCCAAACTCCTTAAACCCCAGCATGAGACCACAAGACATTCTTACCCTTTTTGAGCGAGGGTTTGGTAATTAAATTGCTGCTCAAACAATATTTATTTTTCACCTTAAAATCAGTCAAATATCAATCTGCAATCAATACAATGTTGCCTCTAGCCACCTCCTGCCTCAAATTTGCTTCACAAATCTGCTGCAGGTAATTTATACTCTGTCAATAAGACATGTTTCAAAAGCCACTTTTCCCTCCCAACAGGCAGCCTCGGTCTAATTTACAATTGGATAAGAACTGGCAAACTATACACACCTGAGTTAAATGTAATCTGTAATAGGATTTTTTTTTTTTTTTTTTTTTTTTAGCAGTAGTGAAAGATTTGATTTCCTCTGCTCGGTATGCAAGTAATCTTTGGCTATTTCTGGGACAAGAACTGGAAAACAGAAATTGCTTTTGTTTTCCTTTCAGGCATCATTTTTTGTTGTTGTTATTGGGGGTGGGGTGGTGGGCAGGTGGTAGCCTTCGGGGATGGGGAACACTCAGATTGCCGACTCGGTACACACTTGCAGGGTCCACGGGTAATAAGTTGAGGATGCATTTTTATTATTTGGATCCTTCCGTTTGTTTGTTTGGTTTCAGAGAAAGGAAGGTCTTTATCCCAAGACACAGCTCTTTCCCTCCTTCTGTTTCAGGGAAGGACAAGGCAAGGAGAGAGCTCTCAGGTTTTGGCTGAGTGAAAGCCTTACAAATTAATCCCAGGGCTTGAAATCTCACCAAAGGTTGGAATCTATAATTAGTGTGAGAAACTGTAATTAACTTAGTAGGAAGCCCATGCTGTTGGAGTACATCTTTTGCCGCGGGTGTGTACCGTCGTTAGAAACCATCTCCAGCAAGTACGTCTCTCGACTCTCACCCGGCTCGTTCATTCCACCAGCTGCCAATTCGATTGGTTAAGTAGGTTGGACTGCACATGCCTCTCTTTTTCTTTAGGATTGATGTGTTTATTACTTTTTGTGACAGTGGTTCCCAAGGCAGATGTTCAATAAAGAAAAAACAAAGCAAAACCAACAAAACAAAACAAAACCAAACCCCGGATACAGACCCAACTCAAGGAGAGAAACTGTGGAGATTGCAGAAAACTGGGAAAGTTATCATCAGCATGGAGCTGTGGTTAGAGATGTTGCTCCCAGCATTTGTAATGGTTATGTTATTGACTCTTCTGCAGATGGAAACCTAGCAGGGAGTGCATTTTGGCGAGATGGATCATCAAAGGCCAGGACCCAAATTGCAGTTGTGAGAAGTACGAGCTGCCCCGTGTCTCTGTCTTGTTCCCTTTGAGCTTCCTGACAATGCAGTGGTGTTGGTTTGGTGATGACAGGGAGGAGGGTCAGGCTTAGGCCCGACTGTCAAATGAGTGTTCCGTGCTACGGAGTGCAAGTGTCTTTGCATGAATTTGTCCCCAGGTTCCAAGTAGGGTGGCAAAGGCCTGTTGTGTGCCATCAAATCGACTCTAACTCACGGTGAACTTATGTGGCAGGATGGAAAGGCCCATCGGTTTCCTGGTCTTGGTGGGAGCAGAGGACCAGGTGTTTTTTCCCATCAGTCTGCGGGGTGGGTTCAAACTGATGGCAGTTTGGCTAGCCTAGAGGTCGGCAAACTGCAGCTCGCAAGCCACAGATGGCTCTTTCAGTGTGCATTTGCGGCTCTGACGTAACACTGAGAACATTTGAAGGTTACTATTTCAGATCACGGTGATTTCATTTGTTTGGAAGCATATTTAAGGCTTGTGTTAGGCTGCGTAAACTAGAGAAGCAAATTCATACACTCATTTGTATATAAGGAAAAGGTTTATATACAAGAGGAAATGAACATTGAGAAAACATCCCAACTTAGTCCAGTCCAAGGCCACAGATCTGATATTAGCCCATAGGTCTGAGACCAGTCTTTAAAGTCTTCCTCAGACTCACAAGGCACATGCAATGACGCCGAATGCAAGATGTTCTCAAGTCCGATGGATAGAATGCCTTTGGATCCAGTGGTGTTGTAAACATCTCAGTGCTGGCAGGGGTCTCCAAGTGGCATCTTCTGGCTTCAGAGTGTGGTTGTATCTTGTTCAGCTCAGGACACTAGGGTACCTCCGTGTGGCTTCTCCTCAGGGATGTCTTGCAGGAAATCAGCCTTATCAGTACAGAGTCCCCAAGCAAGTGTTGCCAGCAGAAAGTTTTCAAGGAAGTGAGTACAGTCTCTCTTCTCCAAGGGGGAAAATATGGCCGGATTTCCCAGAATTCTTAGGAAAAAGTCATACCCACACAGAGGTCTCATTGGTTAGCTCCAGATTGACAGGCTAGACTCCATTGTTCCACTTGTAATCCTCAAATTGACACCAGGCTCTTGAGTGATTTTAAAATTGTTTGGAGGGACAGGATTGGCTCTTCAGTTTGAAGAGTTTTCTGACCTCTGGGTTAGCCAGTCAAGAGTGTAACCACTTGGTCCACAGGCCTCCTCAACTGGGAAAGAGACAGCACTCCTGTGCAGGATTCTTTGGGCTTTCAACTGCCCACCTCTGCCAGACCCCAAGGGTCTGTTCCATTGGCTTCTCCCATTCCATGTCGTCTCCACCCCAGACTGTCAAGGAGCCCTGACCTGCTATGGGTATGTGTTTGACTGCTTCCCAAAGCAAGAAAGATGTGGCTATCTACTTCTTAAAGCTTGTAGTCTTGACAACCCTATGAGGTCCTTCTTCCTTGTCCCCTCAGGGTCACGATGACTTGGGGACACACCACAAAGGGCATTTGCCATCCTGTTGGAGACTGAGGGGCAGATTGGTGTAAAGATGCCTCTACTTCTGTCCTCTCCCCACCCCTGATGTGGTCAAAGCATATTGAATCCAGATCCCTCTAGAGACGGTACCCAAGGCAGCATCTCCCCAGATGGTGCGCTACGGCGCCTCCACGTTTCCAGCACCTTCAGGTCAGGTGATGACTTTTTAAGCCATCCCAAGGGTCATTGGATCATGTTTTGTCCTTCAAAACATGACCTCCTTCAACATGGCATGCAACACTGAGCTCTTAAATATGTGAAACTTCTCTACCCTGGACCCCCCCAAACAACTCAATAGGGTGGTGAAACGCATTTGGGGACTATTTGATGTAAATGAATGAATTTGCAGAGTAGTTGCCCCTCTACGCATTTCTTCAGACACGCCAGTTGACAAAAGGCCTGAGATGGACCAAAGCAAAATAAATAAATAAATAAATAAACAAAAACCCAAACACGTTTCATTGTGATCTTCACCTGATGTTTCACCAACTTACTTGCCCATTTAATCAAGCATTTTACCTAGACTTATGAAATATGTCGTGTGCGGCCTTGTGATAGATTCTAAAAGACCACGTGTAAGGGAAAGATGTGGTCTCCCTTTTCTCTTGCAGAGCTCTCGCTCCACTTCCACAGCCTAAGACATTGACTGACCTGCACCTCCAACCTGGGAAGGAAAGTGAGTGGGGGGCGGTGGCATGTTGTCAACCACCAGGTTGGTGGCCCCAGCCCACCAGCCACTCCACAGGAAACAGATGAGGCTTTCTGCTCCAGTAAAAATTGACAGCCATAGAAACCATTGGGGGCAGATTGACTCCACCTATAGGGTCTCTAGGAATCAGAATCGACTTCATGATAGTGAGGGTTTTTATTTTTTAAAATTTAGTCACATTGGGGGCTGAGCCCCGGTGGCGTAGTGGTTGTGCATGGGACTGCGGCCCACTGGGATGGAGGTTCAATTCCAGCAGTGGGGCCGGACCTCCTCCTCCCACCACTGGAGAGCAGTGATGCTCCCCCCCCAAAAAAAAAATTTAGTCACATTGGAAAGGTGGACGTTGTCAGGGATTTCATTTTCTTTGGGTCCTCCATCAACCCTCCACGGAAGCAGCGGGGAAGGAACGGAGTGGTATATCACCTGGGCAAAGCTGCAGGAGATGTCCCTTGGAGGACTGAGGTGTGCCACCCCAATGCTGGGGTCTTCTCAATCACCTCCTAGGTACATGCAAACTGGGCAATGACTGAGGAAGAAGAGAGAAGAGTGGCGGTGTCTGCATTACCATATGAGTGAACCAGTGACTGGTGAATGATGCTGAGTGTACCCAGGCTGCCAAAGAACAACGACATCTTTCTAAGAGTCTAGCAGAATGCCCCTTAGACGTGAAGATGGTGAGACTTGGTCTTGTATACTTTTGGATATGTTATCAGACAAGTCAAGTCTCTGGGAAAAGCCCCCTGCTTGGTGAGGTGGAGGGGGAGTGAAAAAGCAGCTCTCCATCTAACTGGATTGTTACAGTGGCTCTAACCATAGGCTGAAACAATGATACTTGTGAGGATGAAGTACAGATTGGGAACCCAAAGCCCATCAATAGGTAAAGCAACATCCTCTTACTGAGGGCTTGCAGGGAGGAGATGAACCAGTCAAGGTACAGTGTAGTAACAATGAAATATGCAACTTTCCTCTAGTTCTCAAATGCTTCCTCCCACCCACCATCAGGATCCCAATTTTATCAGACCAATCCAGCTAGAACAAGGGATGTACACTGGAGTCAGAAACATGGGGAATTTAGTATAAATGATCTCTCAGGTTTAGTAGTGGGGGTGGTGATACTAGGAGAGTAGAGGGATGGTGGAATAGAAAGGGGGAACCAATTTCAGGGATCTACATATAACCTCCTCTCTAGGGGTATTGACAACAGGGAAGTGAGTGAAGGGACACATTGCACAGTGTACAATATGAAAAAGTAATAGCAATTTATAAGTTATTAAGGGTTCATGGGGGAGGGGAAGGGAGAAGAGAGAGGGAAGGGAAATATGGGGAGCTAGTATTGGGGGCCTAAGTGGAGGGAGGATGTTTTGAGAGTGAGGATGGCAACAAGTGTGCAAATGTGGCCTGCATATGATTCATGTATGTATGGATCATGATGGGAGTTGTATGAGCCTCCAATAAAATGATTTATTTTAAAAAGGAGAGGGAAAGAGGAGCTTATACCAAGAGCTCAAGTAGAAAATATTTGGAAATGAAGATGGCAACATGTATACAAATATGCTTGATACAAATGATATATTGAATGTTATAAGAGCTGTAAGAGCCCCCAATGAAATCATTGGGGAAAAAACTGAAGATGGCATGGACTAAGTTGTGTTACTGCTGTGCATAGGGTCAGTAGGAGTCAGAATTGACTGGGAGCACCAGGGCCTAGGCTTCTCTTTCCTGTAGGGTCAAGAGTTGGGATCAGCTTGATGGTCAGAGGTTAGGTTTGGGTTTTAGTTTTGTCTGCCCTGGGCGGGGACATGCAGCTGAGTGCCAGCTATAACCCCAGAGGTCAGCAGCTCCAGTGCACTCAGCGGTTCCACGGGAGAAAGGCCTGCCCGTCCCTTTCCAAAAGCTCAGTCATTGAGAATCCTGCAGGGCGCAGGGCTGTCTTGAACACAGGGTGTAGCCAGGAGGGAGAATCTACTTGGCAATGAGTTGGCTGGCTGGATGCCAGGGAACACACTTTGTTCAAAAGCACAGTACAAATCTGAACGGGCCAGGTACACTCCCAGCAAAGGTTGCCAGTGTGAAACTTTAAACTTCCGACCTCCACAGGAGGAACGTAGGTGCTGATTCCTGGAGAGATGCATGCATGGAAGGGCCATGGGAGGAATCTCAGGCACCCCTCTCAAAAATGAAGTAAAAATGATAAATTCAAGAAGATGCCCCAGAGTCAGATGACCGAGAGAGCTGGAGGTGGGGGTAGGTGGGGGAGGGTATGTGCATGAACCCAGGAGGAAATACTCTAAATCGTGGTGGGAAATACTTGGGTTTTTTTTTTTTTTTCTAAACAGACCTCCCTCGGATGTCTGCATCATATAAATCTAATAAGACAGAGTGAAAAATATTGGATTTATTTTTACAAGTTAGCTCTGACCTTCCTGACCTCCTGAATAGATTCACTTCACATAGCTCCTCTTAAGGGCCTTAGGGTTATGACTAACTCATAAAAATAAATCCAATATTTTCCCCTTAGCCATGTCACAGCCAATGTAGGAATTCAGATGATGGGGCGAGGGGGGTGGGTTTTTATTTCGTTTGACCTCCCATTATGAGAGGTGTGAAGCCCTCAGTCTTGATTGTGGTGTTTCCCCCCCCACTCCCTCACCCCCAAACACACACACACATACACACACACACACACACACACACACACACACACACACACACACACCTGGTCCTTCCAGTAACCTGTGTACAAAGGAAAAAAAAACAAGGTCTGAGGTAGCGGCTAGAGCCCAGGGCAGGGCATGATGGGGAGGCAGAGGTCAGACAAGGAGGTGCCTGTGTACCTGGGGAGTGATTCAGGATTCCTGGTCTTCAGGAAAAGGGAGGAATCTCCACATGCTGTTTGGTGGGGGGTGGATACAGACAGGGTCCTGTGGTACACGATGGTTACGGGAGTTGGGCTGTTACCTGAAAGGCTGGATGTTCACACCCACAAATGAAGTGTCAACAGGGCAAGGCTGATGGCAGGACCTTGTGATGCAGCCCGCAACACCCTTGATCTTGGTTCCTAGTAAGGTGATCAGATGTCCTGCTTTTTAACAATTTGCCCCGCGTCCTGCTGCATTTTAAAATGAAGTAAATATATTACAATACTATTTTGCGTTCTATGGACATTTTTGTTCTTCCAAATTTTTAATCAAGTGCTCCCCGTCCCCCCAGTCAATGGTGTCCTGCTTAAAATCGGGTCACTTTATTTTTTTTCTAGCATCTTGCCACTTTGCCTCAGCTCCTTCGCTGTGCCACCTTGGCCAGGGTCCCCAACCCCCTGCGCTCCACTTGCAAGTTTGGGTGAGGATGAAGGGCAGTCGGGGGTGGAATCCTGGTTTTCGTGAGGCCAGCACTCTAGATATGGAAACGTGCCCCAAACAGGTTGGCCCCAACCCTGATCCTCATCACTCCAGCCACCTCTGGGAATGGACCCCAAAACCCAGATGTCCCCGCTCCCGCCACAATGCAGCTTTCTCCCTCACTCTTCAAGTGACACAGACTTTGTTGTCTGCTCTGTGCAGCTGGTGTTTGTCCTGTCACTCTGCTGCGTGTGCCCTCTCAGGGCCTGGAGAGGCTGACCTGAACTCCTGCCCTCCCTGCTTGGGATCCCCTGCCTGTGGATTTCTGGTGGTGAACGGAACAAATAGGCCCCAAGATGGATCCCCAGACAGGGTGACCAGATTGAGCGAACGATTCGCCGATCAATCCCAGTTGAGCTTGAATTTCAGATAACCAACGCAGGCTTTTTCAGCCTACATGTATCCCAGAGATGGCATGGGGACGACCTCTCTTCGTTTTAAGGATGTACTCATCATTGGTGCTGCTGGGCGCCATTGAGCTGGTGCCAAGTCATAGCATTCGATGTACAGCAGCATGAAATGAGGCCTGTTCTGGTGCCAACTCGATTTTATCCAAGCATTCATCGATTACCTGAAATAAAAATTTAACTGGATATTCTGGGTGTTGTTGGATGACAACTCTATCTTTACTCCCCCTTGCTCCCATGACTGTTTTGTTTTTGGGGCAGCACTGCCCTCTGGTGGTCATGGGAGCTACCCAGCCTTGCTCCTGAAGAGGTGATGCTGGATTTGAACTGCCAAGCCCGTGGGCTGCCGTCCCGCACTCTGCCACTTACAGCACCGGGGCTCAGCCCGTGACTGTTTTTCGGTGCTCTGGTGCCTCCTCTCAGGGCCATCGTGAACCCAGCTCTCACCTCCTTCTGTTCTAACACCGCCATCCCAAGCCCCCTTTCAAGCCTGATCCTGGAGAGTGGGGTCTTCTTTCTGGGGTTTGTCCTATTACCTGGACTTTGCCTACAAGGAAAACTCCATGCCATGTTTCTGGGGCTGGTCAAATGGCTCATCTTGGTGTAGGGAGCCAGGGGAAGGTTGGACTCCCCGCTACTACAAACTCTCCCTCAACACCCTGGACTTCCTTCCAGATGCTCAATAATGGGCTGGTCTCTCCTGGAACCCTGGGCTCCAGACGCTCATCGCCAGCTGCCTGGCTACAGGTCAGGGCTGCTCTCCTCCTTCAGCCCCATCTTTAATATCAGCAATATTCACCCACCCGCGCTCCAACGAAAGTGGTTTGCCTTCCAGAGCACAAATTAAAGTGATGCGACCAAGGGCATTAATGGTCTCAGCAGAGTCAACACAGAGGGCGGCGTGCATTCCGTTTTAATATTAAGAGGGACGAAGCAACAGCACGGTCCTTCAGGCCAGGCCCGGTCTGAATACCAAGGAGACACCACCAGGAGCTGGTACGGACGAAGGAGGAGCCCCAAGTTGTCATTCAATGGCAGAGGCCCTGCTCACAGAGTGGCCCTGTGGGACCCTGCGGCAGGAGGTAAAGGTCAGCAACTCTCAGCAAATATTTGGAGGCTGTTCCCAGTGCCCATGGGTTTTGGACACAAGGTAATCCTCCCCAGGCAGGGCCTGTAATCCCCGAGCAAATGTCTGGCCTAACTGGTAACTCTGTGGCTGCATCGGCCGCTCTCCCCCGGGTCCAAGTCAGTATGGGGATAGGGGAGCTTGTCGCCCCAGGCTGAGACTTGAATGAGAGGAGGGGCAGTGTGTGCACAGCAGGGAACTGCCAGCGTGGAGAGCGACACCCAGCCTGGAGTGGCCAGTCGGGGTTGGGTCAGGGACCTCTCTGTGGTGGACCACAGAGAGGGATTTGACTTGACTATCTTTTTAAAGCTCCTGGAGTATTTTATGTAATAAACCAAGATTGGACTTACGTTTTAGATCACCTGCATGGAGGAAACATGTATTCCTTCTATTGAATAATGCCCCATTATCGATCGACTATGGAATCCTGGTGGTGCAGTGGGCTCGGGGTTGGGTTGCAAGGTTGACAGTTCAAATTTACCAGTCATCTAATAGCTGAAAGATGAGACTGTCTGCTCCTGGACAGATTGACAGTCATGTACACCCTAAGGAGTGGTTCTGCTTTGTCCAGCCAGCGCCTTAAGAGTCAGAAGAGACTGACTGGCAGTTACTGTTTTTTTTTTTTTAAATAGGCCAGGTCTGTGCTGAGTCTAGACTCATCTGTCCAATAGCCACATGCCAGTTGTCTATGTAACTTTACAGTGGCTTTTGCCCTATCTCCCAAGCAGTTGTGTCAGAGTTGAGCTGTGAGGCACAGGAGGCTCGTTCCCCAGATGCCCCAGATGACCTCCAATCATTCAGTTTGCAGGCAGGTGCTTCTGCCTGTATGTGAGTTCAAGTCTCATCATCTTTGCCTCCAAGGAACATTCTGGCTGCACTTCTTCCAAGGCAGAACTTTTGGCCCAGTTGGGTTGTCTTTGTACTAGAGTTACAATTCACACTGTAGGCTGAAATCCTGGATTGTTATCAGCAAATGCTTCAAGGGCTTCTCACTTTCAGCAATCCAGGGTATGTCACTTGCATGTTGAGAGTTGTTAATAAGCCTTCCTCCAGTCCTAATGTCACCGTCTTCTTCACAGAAGTCAGTTTTTCTGATTATGGGCTCAGCACACAAAGAGAATAATAAGTATGGTGAGAGGATACAACTCTGATACGCACCTTTTAAACCATGCACTATTCCCTTATACTGTTTGAACACCTGCTTCTTGATCCATGTACAAGTTCTTCAGGAGCACAATTCACTGTTCTGGAATTCCCATTCTTTTCAAGGCTACACAGAGTTTGTTATGATTTACACCGCGAAATGCCTTTCCATAGTCAATGAAACACAACAGGCATCTTTCTGGTATTCCCTCCCTTCTGCCAAGATCCATCTGAAGTCAGTAATATCCCTTGTTCCATGTGCTCTTCTGATCCTGCCCCGAACCTCTGGTGACTCCCTGTCAATGTCTGGCTGCAACAGTTGTTGGATGATCTTCAGCAAAATTGTACTCACGTGTGATATCAGTGATATCGTTCTCTAATTTGTGTCTCCTGTTGGGTCACCTTTCTTTGGAATGCGCACCTTTGGAATGGGTTCAAATATGGAACTCTTCCAGTCAGTTGGTCCCATTGCTGTCTGCCCATCTTCCTAGTATAGACAAGCGAGGGGTTCCCGTGCTTTTTCTACTTGTTGAACCATTTCAATTGATATGACATCAATTCCTGAGCCTTGTCTTTGGCTAATACCATCAGCGCAGCTTGGACTTCTTCCATCAGCATCTTTGGTTCTTGCTCATATGCCACCTCTTGGAATGATTGACTGTAGACTGGCTCATTTTTATACGGTGATTCTGTATAAAGTCCTATGGGTGGGCCTTTTCATTTTCTTGCATCATTAATATTTTTCCCACAGACTAATTCAAATGCAACTTGAGGTTTGATTGCTTTTCTTTCAGTATAAGATATGCTGAGTGCATTTTCTTGTTTGGTTATCTAACTCTTAAGTCTTTGAACATTTCATTATGAAAAGTTATTTTGCCTTCTCGAGCTACCCTTTGAAATTTTCTGCTTGGCTCTTTGATGTCATCATTTCTTCCACTTGCTGTAGCTATTCTATGACTAAGAGCATGTTTCAGTCTATTCTGATTTCCACTTTGGTCTTTTCTTTCCTGTTCTTGTAATGGCCCTATGCTTTCCTCATGTATGATGTTCTTAATGTCCTTCCACGGCTCATCAGGTCATTCGTCATTAATGTTGAGTGCATCAAAAAAGTGCTTGAGATACAGATGATATATTTTCAAGGTCATCTTTTGGCTCTCGTAGACTGGTTTTCATTTTCTTCAACTTCAATCTGAAGTTACATCTGAACACTCACTGATGGTCTGTTCTACAGTCAACCCTTGGTCTGGGTTTAGCTGCTAATAGTGAGTTTCTCCATCACCTCATGCCATCAATGTAGTCAATTTGATTTGGTCTAGTCCATTTGGAGAACTCCAAATGCCTGCCCTGTTGTTGAAAAGGGATTTCCTATGAAGAAGTTGTTGGTCTCTCAAAATTCTTTTATATGCTTTCCAGTTTAGTTTCTATCATCCAGACCATTTCTTCCAACTTTTGTATTTCAAGCATTAGTACTTATTAGTGCAACGTGATTACATATTTGCTGAACTTCAGACTGCAGATGTTGGTAGGATTCCTCAATTCCCGCATCTCTAGTCTTAGTGGTTGGTGCATAAATTTGAACAGTAGTTGTATTGATGGGATTTCCTGGAAGGCAGACAAACATGATCCTATCTTGGACAGCATTGTAAGGTTCTTTTCCATTTGAATTCTTCTCTAAGCAACACCTAAGGACATGCCACATGTCAAGCCTCTGCAGTATAGAATTGTCCACGAAGCAGGAAGGTGACAGAGTTGGACAAGCGCAGGGCACCAGGTCCCAGCTATGAATTCCTGGGCCAGGGGCTTCATCCCCCTGAGCCTCAAGTCTTCATCTGAAAAGGGGGTTTGTGATGAGAAGTGAGGATAGAATAAATTTGCCACATAATAGGTGGTCAGGCCATCACAGTTACCTTTTTTTTCTTTATTTTCACACACGTAACTTAATTGATCACCTTGGGGTAGGTTTGCCTTGAGGTTGTTTGTCCTAATATAGCAGGACTGGTTTTAGAGGACAATCTTTGGTTGCACCTAGACTTTGCAGATAGTTTGGCTTGATGTTGCCCAGGCTATTGTCTAGGTCTAGATGCTGGAAGGGAGCACTCCAGAGAAGCAGTCAACCACTAACCAGAAGAATGATGGTTTCAACCCACCAGTTGTTCTTGGGAAAGATGACGAGGCCTGCCTCTGTAAAGACAACGGCCTTGGGAGCCCCATGGGCACCTCTACTCTACACTATAGCATAGCTACGAGCTGGAATCAGCTGGATGGTAACCTGTGCTCCATGTGAAAAGGACCGTCTCCTTCTGCCCTATTTCCCTCTAGACTCCCTGGACCCCTCTTTTCTTATTCCTCCTTTTGGCCTATGCATTAAGACCCAAAGTCAAACCCATTGCCACTGATTCTCTTCTGACTCAGAGCAGTCCTAGTGGATAGAAAAGAACTGCCTTGTGGAGGTTCTCAGACTTTCCATCTTTCTGGAGTGTCACACCTTTCTCCCACAGAGTGGCGGGTGGACTCTGGTTAGCAGTGCTATGTGTAACCACTACACAACCAGGGCTTCTCTTTGCCTTTGCAGATGCCAATCGAAGTAGCTGGACAAGGTCTTCTGTGATATGGTTGGACTCATTTTTTCAACAGACTAAGACAAGAGACCTGGTGGTGGGGATGACATGATTATATGCTGGACTACAATCCCCAAGGTTAGCAGTTCCAAGTCACCAGCTGCTCTGTGGTCCAAAGGCAGGGAGTTCTACCCCCATAAAGAGTTTCAGTCTTGGCAACCCACTGGGACAATTCTACCCAGTCCTAGAGAGTCACTGTCAACTGGTATTGACTCAAAGGAAGTGACAATTTTGTTTGTTTGTTAGGAAGTAGGTACAGTGTTAAGCAGGCATCTCTTTGAGAGCCAAGAGACCCCAGGAGATACTTTTCAAACTCTCTTGATAGTGTTAATCTAGTAAAGGAGAATAACCCTGATTCACCCTTCACCAGGTGTCTCAGGATTTGGCATCAGGGGCCAGAGTACTGCGATGTACTCCAAGGATACATCTTCTCTGAAGTCTTCTGTTTCTCCTTATAGACTTGTGGTAGTTACATAATCTGTCAATTTCTGGGGTCTGACCTGTTAATCAGGTCTCAGCTCAACGGCCTCATCTGGAGATAAAAGCAGGATACACTCACTCCCTGGGAGACATTTCTGTTTACGTTTACGAGACACCTGGAGCTACACTCGAGCCCTGGAATTGGAGGAGTCACATGGTAACCCCTTCCACCCACTGGTCTGTGATCATTTGGAGTCATTGCATGTGTTGCTTGAGCCTGAGAGGAACTTTTGGATTGGTATCAGACAAATGGACAATACTGGACTTATGGACTTGATCTGGAGTGGGCTGGGGTGTTTCGCAATGTACTATTGTTCTTCTATATAAAGAACTTTCTTATACACATCTGAATGTCTATCAATTTGTTTCTCTAGTTAACCCAGACTAACCCAAGACTGATGCATTTAAAATCTAGTCCATACTCTGTTATCATTTATTTTTTTCGAATACTCCATGTCATATTTCCCCCCCAGGTTCCCCAAGAGACTTGCCTGGAAGCTAAGAGGATCTCAGCTTGAGAGCAAGTCCAGTTTGATCCCTAGAAATACCGACATGGTCCCCTTGGTAGCAAGGACACTTGACCAACTCCTCAGATGGAGGCTGTGAAAGAAACAGTCGTGGGCAACACAGCTGTAGGACAGAGTTCTCTCGGGAGAGGACAAGATCCCTGACCTCTCCCTTGCTTCGGAAAGAATCCCATGTCATCGTTCTAGTCTGCAGAATTTTAAAATACAGAGTTTTGACAGCAGCAAAGGTTTCCAAGCATATTTTTTTTTTGAGATCTGGAGACAGGGCTTGGGATTATTTGTGTCTGGAATGGTGGGGTCCTTGCAGGTCTTGAAGCTGCAGGCATTTCTTTACCTTTTGCAAAGCAGTTCATTACTGACACCCTCTCGGCCACACAAGCAGACTGGCGAGCCTCCTCAGAAGATGCCAGGAGAGAGGAGATGTCAGAGACAATGTCCTCTGCTTGGCATCTGGAGGAAAAAAGTCCCCCTCACAGTGTACAGGAAGGGATGGAGTGGGGGGCTTTGCCAGCCCCCTCACATGGATTGGAGTCACCTTTGTGGAGATTCCACTCAGGAATTGCCACTCCTTCTCAGAAGAATCCCTTTTGCTGTGGGTTTGCCCCCCTCCTTCTTATGAATAAAATGGCTCTGAATTTACATAATTAAAATCCGGGTGTCTTTTCAGATCATAACAATGGGTAATTAACATTGTTACTTGTCAACTGGGAAACACGGCAGGAAGAGGCTATCACAGCCCAGCCATTTTATTTTGGGCCACATGTCCTGGACAATCAGGGCTAATTGAATCACGCCATCTCCCTGAAAATGATGCAGGAACATTGAATGTGGCTAGCCCGGCTTGAATACCCCAGCCCCCAACCCCCCACCCCTTTGAAAGAATGCAAGCCTACGTTACATCCAAGACGACTGCCTGACAGTCTAATTTAGAAGCGTTGCTTAAAATCTTAATCAGTGCATTGAAATTAGCAGAGGCGAGCTTTGACACCATGTTTGTTGTTTATGGTTATCATTTTTAATAAACGTTAAACTGTTTTTACAGGTGTGGAAACAGGCACAACCCTGGGACCTTGCTCTCTTAGGTTGGCCCTGCTGATCAAGAAAAAAAAAATGTCATCGTCGCGAATTAAGACGTAACATATTCATCAGAGCTTGCCTCCCTTTTATTTGGTGACTTCCTGAAAGCTATCAACAATCGTAAGCCTGGGTTCATCTTCTCGGCCTAAGAGCTACCGTGATTGACACATCTCCAAATAAGCTTCCAAAGAGCTCTTCGTATTAGCCATGTGGAATAATTCACATGTCAAATTATAGCTCACAGACACCCCGACTCCTCTGGATCCCCGGAATGAATTAAAAAAAACATTGGGGAGAAAATATTAAATTTGGTTCAGGCTGGGTCAAAGTTCACATCCTTGGGCAATAAAGAGCCACAGAGGCCGCTTGCCCAGGCTGGGCCCGAGTGCTTTTATTTTGTGCAACAGCTGGAGGTCAGGTGGTTTTGGAGTTTGCACGCTTTGGGCAGCTCTGCCTATGCCGTGGGTTTCGGGGGACAGAAAAAGCGACAGGAAAGAAGGGGGAAAGACTCCAGGAATTCTGTGTGGGTACAGGACTCCTGGGTGATGTCACCTCCCAATATGCAGCTTGAATGGTCGCTCTCTTTGTAGCGGCAGTGGAAGAGGAGGAGACCTTCGTTTCTCGTTCTCACAGCCATTGAAGCGGCCAGCAGCAGCCTCCCTCGCACGCACGAAGGCGAAGCCGGCTCCCCGCCCGAGCTGCTCCTGGCCACGGCTCATCATGTTGGTTGCCTGCTCTGCTAACGCGCAGCTGAGGAAATTCTTCCCGCTGGCTGGCTGTTTGTGCAGCTGTAAATATTTCACCACGGCTGCTACCTGCTTTGTGGTGAGGCTTGCTAATTGCACCTGCTTCTCTCTGTAATTGCGTATTGTTGTAAAATTCTGGGACAATGGCACAACTGTGTCTTCCTCTTGCAAAGGGTAAATTTATACCAAGTGCCGTCCCTGAATTTCCATAAGCAATTAGCTGACACATTTCCAGTCCCGTGTTTGACTGTGATTTTTATGGAAATGACAGATAATGAATGGAATCCCATTATGGCAGGAAGACATCTAGCAACTTGATGTTTGTTTGGAAACGCAGCTTCACTTTATCCGCAAAACAAGTCGGGGGACCGCAGTGCTGCTCAGCGGAGAGCACCCCGACAAATTAGAATGTCAAGCAGACAGAGCACACCCGATGAACAACTTGATTGAGGCCTGGGGTTCTCTTGACAAAATGCTGCCTACAAAGTGCCCCGTCTTGAAGATGGTGCAGGTGAGGTACTATTCTTGGCTAGTAGCCTGATTGTTGCCAAAACAGTTCCATCAAAAGTCAGTTATTCAGATGCCACAATAAAGCCCAGCGTATTCATGCATCACCCATAGTTCTCAGAGCTTGTAGAGAGCGCTCTGGAATGCTGGAAATAGGGGTCAAGTAAGAATATGACTAGCGTAAATCATTAAAATAGAGGCATTTCTAGTCTTTTGGAAACCTTGCCCCTTCAGGGAATGTGGAAAGGTGTGACTGAGAGGTAGGTGCCCCAAAGGTGAGCTGCCTTTAATTGGGGAGGGCGGGGGGCTGATCAAAAGGGGCTGTCACGGTTTCTGAAAACAAAACAAAATGAGATGTGCGGCTCGGCGGTGTACAGACTTCTCAGAAATGAACCAGTTTGCACCCACCTCCCTGGTTTCCTCTTTGCTTCCTCTCCATCTATCTTCTTCAGCCTCCTCCTCTCTCCTGCGATTAAATGCAAACGTCTCAACGTGTCAAAAGCAGGGAAGTGACCCACCACTTAGCAGTCCCGGGGACAATTGAGCTCAGATCATTTCACACAAAAACACAATTCCCAGACTTAGAGGCTCTCCAGGACGCTTTCAACCCGATGATGAATTTACTTCTTTGTGTGGTGACCATGACTTTGCCTGCGAACGTTGTAGTAAATAGGACAGTGTCTGAGTCAAGTGCGGAGAGGAGCCGGGGCCTCTGTGACAGCTTGCTAGGCCAAGGACCTGGATCTGAGGGCTCATCCTACTGGGGAACTATTCCCTTCGATTTCCTCTCAGTGGCCGGCTGGAGTGTGGCTGCCTAATGGTTTGCTGTCGATACAGTAAAAATGCTAACCCATCTTTACATCAAATCCATTCTGAAAGAGCTCTTTACATAAATGGCCCATTGCGTTTCTTCATTTTCAGAAAAGGCAATCAAATATGATTGAACGACACAGGCTATTGTGACAGTGTTTCTGAATTAAAAAAAAAATACAACAAAACAATGATTCAGTTTGAGACACAGCTTTGCCTGTTATCTTTGACTATTTCCTTTCTTGCTGTTTTTTTTTAAGGGCTCTGAAAATCAATACTCTGCTTCACCACCATCCATCTTTATATAGTAATAAATTAAGTGGGAGGTATTGATATTTGTGACTGAGCTTTTAAAATTTACATACTAATGACAATTATACCCTTGTGACTGTTGATGTCTGTTGTCATTCGCTGTGGATGACTCCGGCAAGGGCCGGTGGGAGTCTCACCTGTTTGGTCAGATGTTCCTAAGGGTCCTTCCTCACTCACCTCACAATTCCTAGGTGAGTCAAGGCTCAAGCCCCAAGGACAACCTCCAGCCCTCAGAAAAGCCTGGCCCACCTGCCATCATAAGGAGGTCCATTTGAGGCCAGACGCCCTCGGGCTAGAACAGGGACCATGGACATGCCCAAGGGTAGTGGTCAGAAGGTGTGACCAATCGTGGTGCGCACTGGGTCCTCTCAGCCAGACACAAAACAGGGCTGGGAGGTGGCCTGGTGGGCCCTTTCTTTTGCCAGATATTAACTCCCGGGGTGATGGACTGAGTGAAGAGATGGAGACAAGGGGGAGGGGTGAGAGTGTCTGGAGGGTAATGGTGCAAAATACCTCTGTCTCAGAATTGAAAGGTGGTATGGGCTGAGGGAATTTTTGCTCTAGATATGAGACACCCCTCTCTACACCCCCACCCCCCAAAATAAGAGTCTTGGAGATGTCAGGGAAGTAGCATATGCTTCCTGGTCCTTAAGAAGTAAGTGAGAAAATCTGAACTCCGGGTTTTTGAGCATCTCACTTACCTGCTTCTTTTGCGACTACTTCTGATGGACTCTGCATAGACATGTAAGAAAGCATTACCTGCCCCACTCCTGCCCCCTCCCTGCCCCAACACCAGTAAGGGGCTTCTTCTCAGCATCTGACAGGTGGGGATGTGGCACCAGCAGAGAGGGGTCACTCTGTATGATGCCTTTTTATGAAGCCAGGTTGTTTGGGGTAATCTGAGTGCTGCCCAAGGGCAGGTGACCAAGGAGGATGCCAACACACTGGCACAGGGCCTCCATTTCAGGTTGGCAATTCTTTCTGGGCCCACTCGGGCCAGCCTTGAAGCCAATTACAGCTTAGTCACAGAGGTGAACATGTCTGTAGCACTCACTGTGGGCAGCTCCCCCTCCCCCATCCTAGCCACTATTCCAGAGGCATACCCTTTCCCCTCTGGGATTCCCACGATGTGCAGGGAGCAAGATGGGAGCTACCAGGAGGAGGGGCAGGGTTCAGATCCTCCAGGCCAGGCACTTGGGTCTGGGGTCCATTGTGCCAAGGCAGAAATACATTGTTACTTCCATCCAAAGGCGCTTTCAAGTGTTTCCATCCAGGGGAGTGTCCTGAGCAGGCCAGGAGCCTAGTGTATACACCGAAGACCGAGCGGAGGCTTCCACGACTCCACCCAGAAGTCAACATGCCGGATTATCCAGCTAGGAAGGCTGCTGGGAGCTGGCCTTCTCTGGTTTCTGGCTGCCAGGACAGGGCTCAGTTACACCGACCCGTCCAGGAAGAGCCTTTGCAAGAGTGTCTGCGAAGAAAGGACAGAAGGTCCGAGAGGTGTGGAGGAAAACTGACTTTCATCAGCGGATCGGCTTTCAGGATGGTTGGGGAGCCCAGGGCGTTATTGTATTTCACAGCGCACAGAAACGCGCCTTGTTCTGCCTCCCTCCCCCCCCCCCTCCTTTCTTCTCTTAGTGTTTTCAAAATAAGAGAGGGTTTTTTTTCCCCCTTCCAAATTGCGCTGGGAGGCAAATTCTTGAACGGTGTAATAGAAAATGTTAGACAATATCCCTTACTGGAGCTATTGACATTTTGGATAGTCGTGACACTTTGATTTTTCTCAAAACATATGGATCAAGCCTGAGTGTATTATTGGACAGGAAGTCCTGATGAAAGACCCTCCTTTACCTTGCTTTGTGCACCCCCTTCCCCTCCCCCCTCTGTTTGTTCGTGGCTTTCTCTCGGAATATAATCGTGCTTTTCTTAAGCTGTCCGGGGAGTCGTTATTGCCTTACTAAATATTTCATGGCGCACAGCACACTGTTCCTGCCAAGTGCCTCTTATTTGTTGTCAAAAAGAAAGGGCTCATCCTTCGCAGGGGGGGAAGAGATGGCGGGTTTATTAGATGGTTTTTTATTTTCAACTTTCTCGCCGGCACCCGGTGCACGGGAGTGCGGGCGCTCCGCGAGTGGGGCCCTTTATTTGCCCGAGACAAGGCCGGCCATTTATTTATTTATCGGCAGCTGATTTATTTACTGTGTCCGGTGGCCGCGCACGCGCGCGCTCCCTCCCCGCTCGGGTTCCCAGCACCGTTTCCGTGCGGTTTCCCTTCCCATTTGTTCAAAAGGGAAAAGTTCAAAGCGGCTCTGTCAGCGGAGGGAAAAGCTGGCGGAATACTAACCCTGCAGCGCCTGCCTGGGCTGACCTTGACAGAGGAGCCGTAAACGGTTCCATTGCCAGCCCGCACGTGCGTTTTGTTAGACCAGGTCGGGCGAGGTCAGGGCTCACCTGAGGCTGGCGGTGCCAGGGCCGGCCTGCCCCCCTGCAGCAGGCCTAATGCATTTTTAAAAGGGACATTCTCGCTTTTGAGTGGGCCTAATCTGGTCTCTGTTTAAAAAGCTGTCAGAATCCCAAGCACACACTCCATAAAATATAAATAAGTACTTACTGTTTGCAGATGTTGCTTGTTTTTCATAATGTTTGTATTTGAAGTCTCGGATCCTCACTTCCTGTCAGGCTCCCTCATGCCTCGCTCCTCCTGTTCTGAAGGAACAAGGGGGGACTTCAGAACCCGATTGCTCAATGAAGACACCTTCTGTCAAGTCTGTCGGGCTTCCCCGGCACAATTAGCATTCTCTCGCTCTCCCTCTCTCTCTCTCTCTCTCTAACTGCAGAGCTTGTTCTCTTACTTACCTGGGCTGGGGGAGCCGCCTCAAGGCCCCCAGCGCTGACAGTGCTGGGAGGGGGCTTCAGCCACAGCCATGGGTGATTCTGAAGTCCTGGAAAGGGGACGTGATCACTCAATAGTACCCTACCTGACACGCTGAGAAGACCTGGAAAGAATTAGGGAACGGCCAGGATAATTTGTGGGGGAACTGGGGAATGGGGCCTGAAACGTCTTAGCCGTTTGGAATTCCCTCACTCCCACCCCCACTTCTGTTGATACGTGCTTAGCGCAGAGCATGTATGGACTTCTAACCTAAGTGTTGGTGGTTCAAACCCACCCCCCGGCTCCATGGAAGAAAGCTCTGGCCATCTGCTTTTGTGAAGATCACAGCCTAGGAAAGCCCGTGTGCTAGCAGCACCATCCCCCGGGTCACCTGAGTTGGTATCAAGGGGATGACCACCCAGGTCCCATGACTCCCGCCAATCCTTAGGCTTCTACTGTGCCTGGTTTTACCTTCCCTTCTGATCATTTTCTACCATCTAGGTTACTGTCTGCTGTGTGTGTGTGTGTGATGGGTGTTGGTGGATCAACATGTCTTGTTATATTAAGTCGGCAGGACATTTATTCCATAGTCTCTGTGGGTGTGGAGAGACATGTAGAAGTTGGTATTTGTTCTGCAGCCTTCCCTTGGCAGACTGAAATGTCTTTATAAACAGACTCTCTGGGGCTCCCACCCTAGGCACTTGGAGAGCAACCGTGAACTCCCCCAGAAAAGGCACTTGCTGAAATCGACAGTTTGCATTTGGATTTTACATTTTGCTTGTTTTACTCTGTATGCAGCTATCTGTTTACAAAGCCCGCCCAATCTTCATTTCTTGGCCCTCTCCTTGTTGAAACAGTGGCGGTTAGAGGTTGCCCAGAGAGCTTATGTCGTCCCTCCTCAGTTCCGTCTCTCACATCATCACCAACGTTCTCAAGAACCAATAGCCTGGAATCCTGATCCCAAACCACATTGATAGCCAAAGACTCTCCACTCACTTTTGATAGAGAGAAATAGGTGACAAATATCATTCACTTGTAATTCACCTTAGTCCTAATAATAATAATAATAATAATAATAATAATAAAATAATAATAACGGAAGCAGCAAGGAAAGAAGACAGAAAAGACATCCACACAGGGCCTTGCCTCGGTCCAGGGCTGCTCCTGGAGACTCTGATTATAAACAGATGCCCGGACAGCGCTCCTCCATGCTTGAGTCAGGCCGGTGGCGTGTTGCTTCATCTTTAAAGCACAGAACCCATAAATCAAGATGAAAATCCTTCAGCCCAAAAGCCTTACCAATTGATACAATTTGAAAATGGGCAGCTGGAGAGGCTGGGGAGAAAGCTGACATGATGACTTTTATAATAGCAGAACGTTTAAGGTTATAGAAATAAAAGGAAGAGGGTGAAATCAGGCGCGCTGATCTCTGCCTGCAGGCTCTCCCTGCTCGCTCGCAGCTCCAGCAATTATTTCTGCTCCGGCTTTCCCCTCCTTTTTTCCCAGCAGTCTGTTTGAAATGAAGCAGAACCGGGCATGGCAGGCTTTTCAGTGTCGTTAGCTGACAGGGCGCCCAGCACACCTGCTTTTACTTGCTGCCTTTTCAGGCACTAATGCCACCGAGAATGTGGCTCGGGTCCTTATCATGTGTAAAGATTCATTTATTTCACCTTTTGAACCTGCCTGACCCCCTGGGCTTATGTTGGTGAGGGGACTGGGGCCTAGAGAGGGCTTTTTTTTCTTGGCACTTAGAAGAAGCTGGCAATTAGGGGTCCGGGCCTGGGGCTGTTGCTATGATCAAGGCTTAAAAGAGAGGTAGGGACTCAGCCAGGGAGGCGCTGAGAGCCAGGCTGGGCTGAAGCCACCCAGTGGCCAGTGGGGGATGGGGTGGAGCAGAGGTCTCTTGGCCGCTGTCCCTGGCCCTAGACACTGGAATACCCAGATCCCACCCCTGTCATGTTACACGTTCAAATGCGTGTGCATAGTTCATTTCAAATATGTAGATGAAAGCAGTGTCTGGGTTAACACACACACACACACACACACACACACACACACACAGCTCGTCACTACAAGGTGGCATGTTCAAGTCCCAGAGGCGTCTTGGAAGACAAGTCACCTGATCTGCTTCCAGGAAGTTGGCCTCGGAAGCCCAACGACATCCCGTTTTACACGCCAGGTCACCAGAAGTCAAGGTGGCCTTGATGGCAGATGTTTGGAAAAGATTTTTAACCATCGTGTGGCCCTTGCATTCACTTGACTGTGAGCGCCTCGTTTAATTTATGGGTGGCTGAGATTTCTTGGCAATCATAGCACCCACTTAGGAATTTTTTGCAAAGTGAGAAATATCTACCCTTCAAATTGTTTTCCAATATAATGGATTTTTTTATGAGTACTAAATTTAGCCACTAATGAAGTTGGTATAATATTAAGTTTTACCGACATTTAATTAAACAACTATTAATTTTCATCTTGTAGTTTTCTCTGCGTATTTTGCAGCCAGGAAGATATTGTTTTTCCTTCTGCCGCAAACTTCTAAGTAGGCCTTGAAAAGCTGGTAGCCAGAAGGTGTCTAAAGATACCTGCCTCCCCTGTATTCCCCACCCCATCCCCCTTTTTGGCCTTCCTTTGGTGCAGGAATGCCTTAGTTTAAGACCTTGGTTTCCCAGCTCTCAGCCATAGAGTCAAGGCTCACTCATGGCAACCCTATGGTAGGATTGTCCCTGTGAGTTTCTGAGACTGGAACGCTTGACAGGAATGGAAAGTTCGCTCTTTCTCTTGAGAACCAGCTGGTAGCCTTGAACACTTGCCCCTGTGTTAGCAGTCCAAACATAATCACAGCACTTCCAGAAATCGAAGAACCATTGTTTCCTAAGAGGGAAAAACACACAAAACACAAAAAGTAGTCCCTGTGTGTGGACATCAAACTTTGTAAAGGCTTTATGTCTTTAAAGCTTTACATGTCATATCTCATGAGACTCAATGGAGTGACAGGGGCCACACCTCAAACTCTACCTGGAAATCTCAGGCTTCCTTCCTTGTTGGAGCTTTGAATGAGGTTGATGTATCAAGCACCAGCTGTTCATGCCTCCTTAGCTCCACCTTCCTTCTGTTAATAGAATTCAACTTTCCCTTCGGAAGAGTGGCCTTCCACCCCCATTGAGGTCGCCCTTGTGTCTTCAGGGGTGTCCACAGGACAATTAGAGCATTCCACCACTCTGGGCCACAGTAAATAGTTCTAGGATATCCACAAGTATTTGGGAAAAGCAGTGTCTTTTTTGTAATGCAGAGATTACCACCCAAACTCCTGGATACAGCCATACCTGCAGCCATGAATTCAGAGGACTACTAATGTATATAATGATATGGACCAACATATTCCTACTTTGTTGAGGTCAGTTTGACTTGGCTTATAGTCACTTAAAACCAAAAGAATTCTGATCACTACATACACGGATACCACTAAAGGACTTGACCAAGTGGAGAGATTTCATTTATTCTGCTCAGAAACAGCTTGAGACTTGTAAGCATGGGAGTAACAGGAAAGAGCAAGAGTCATGGAAGCTTTCCGTCCACTGGGCACTGAGTTTGTGTCTCCTGACAACTCACAGAAATTCTCTGTGGTCCTCATTTGACAGACAGGAAACTAGCCTCAAAGCCACCTGGCGAATAAGTACAGAGCATGATTGGTTTTAGAGCTGCTTTCTTGAACAAAACATTTTAAACTCATGCCCCTAATTTTTTGATCTTAGGGACCTGCAGGCTTGGGGGGTGGGAGTGGGGGAGGAAGGGACATACTACTGCTGGTTCTTGAGTTTTTCCTTTAAATATTCCAAAGATGTTGATATCCATTAACAAGATAACCTTGTTCTCACTGTCATCTCTGGGGAGTTACTCACATTAGAAATTCTACTTTTTTGAGTTCTGAAAATGTTGATATTCATTAGAATCTTCTGCTACCATGCAGTATCTTAGTCAATGATGGGTAACCAGACTCCTTAGAAGATGTGTTGGGAAGAAATTCAAGAAGATCAGTGCATAAAACAGGTATCAAGAAAGAGAGGGATGTCTATGTCAGAATTGTTTCAAGACTTTGCTCTTTCAAAGGGAAATGGGTCTATTTGTGGGGGGAAAAAGATGTAAAGAGTTACATCCGGGTCCTGGATTATTTTGCTGGTTTTCTGTCTCTGTGCAGCCAAGTTGTCCTTCAAAGAAACCTCTTCCCTAACTCTCACCTCTACTTTCCACTTATAAGACCTCACTTATCATCAAAGCAAAAGAATCTCAAAAACATATTTCAGGAGGTGTGTCATTACCACTGGTTGACTTGGTTTCCTGGTTCTAGTAACAAACTCCAATAGAATGCACCCAGCTCTTTGACCTTGTGGTTGGGCAAGCACAGGCTTGTTTCCCAGGCTACCCAAATGGAGCAAGGACTAAAAAGAAGGACCCAATACAAGTAAGTAGCAGTCTCCTTTCTCTAAGTCTGCTCTAAGACTGCTGGTTCTAAAAAAAAAAACAAAAAACTACTGGTTCTGTGAGCCCTAAAGCCTCTCAGACTCAATCCACTCTGTCCTGGGAAAGGCTTATGCATTCACACTCCAGGGTTGTCAACAGCCATCAAAGGTCTGCCATTGCTTTCATTCCTGCTGTTAGTGTATATACTCAAGTGTAAAGCAACCTGAACATTAGTCGAGGTACCTCATTTTACTACAAAAACTGCTTTTAAATGTGCTGGAAAATGCAGCTTTTGCTTTGCTGTTTTGCTTTGCTGTTTCTAGGGCTGCTGAAGTCACCACGTTAGGCTGCCTCCAACAGTTCTACTGCTGATGCAGGCTGCTCAGTCTCCTGAGTCTACTAATAGGTTTAATATTCCTCTTACTCACCCCTGCCCCCACCCCCACCCCCTTGGGGCATCAATTACTGAGCAGGTTTACCTACGCTGCCAATACTTTACAGAGATATTAACAAATCAGTTCTTCTCACTTGACACCTTGTTGATTTCACTTCTAAGATCTTAGACTTATGCAGGTATCTCTGCATATTCTCTATTCACTGGTCTGGGATGAACAGCAATGTAAGAGGGGGTACCCCCCAATAAAACAGAAAAAAGTTCCCCTGAGTAGAACTTTCATAGTTCCCCTGAGTAGAACTTTCATAGTACACATTTTTCCCAATAGGTGAGCATCCAGAAACTCACTCCGAGTTAAAGCACTCAGTGGCATCACCTGGAAAGGTTCTCTTTGGTCACAGTGAATTTTTTCATAAAAGCAGTTTCGCTCCAACTTCATTTTTGTGTGTGTGGTGGGTTGATTTAGGAGAACAGTATGAGACTGAGAAATTCTGTTTCCTGCTGAGGAAAAGTGCACAGAAACTGTTGTGATATTGAACAAGCTTACGAGGATAGTGCAATGTGAAAAACTCAAGTGTCTGAGTGGTTTTCACATTTCGAAAACGTTGAAATGGTGATTGGCGACAAACCACGTTCTGGGTATCTGTCAACTTCCTGAATGGACAGAAATGTAAACTCAGTACATTTAGAGCTCATTCCATCAGGTCAGACTGTTAATCAAGCTTTCTCTTTAGAGGTTTTAAAAGATTGTGTAACCATGTGAGACAAAAAAGGCTTCATGTGTGGCAGATAGGGGACTGTGTGTTACCGTGACAATGCACCTGCTCATGAAGCCTGCTCAGTGTATCAGGTATTGGCAAAAACCCAGCATGTCTCTTGCTCCATGCACCTTACTCACCTGCCCTTGCACCCTGGGACTTCTTTTTGTTTCCGTGACTACATGGGGACCTGAAAGGCCAGTGATTGAAGAAGCCTAGAAGAGGTGAAGAAAAGAAATGAGAGAGGTGCTCTCAGCCATCCAAATAGATGAGTTTGAAAAATGTTTCCAAGAATAAAATCACAGATTTGGCAAATGTATTAAGTGTAATGGAGAGTACTTTGAAGGTAATAAGGTGGGTTTTTTGTAAGAAATTTTAAATACATAGCTTTGGGGAGGGCATCCAGTTTTGGGGGGCACCCCCTTATCTCTACACTGTCCTCTTCCACAGGGACCTGTTGTTATAGCTCCATGCTCTGATTTTCACACCCTGTAGGCGGGGTTCTTTTTTGTAGTACCTCCATCTCAGGTGTCTGCTTTGCTAAACCTTGTTGAGTCCAGATGAGCCCTCCAATGGAGAATGTCACTCTTTCATGTATTGAAGTGAGGCCCTCTCGAAATGTGAAAAAAATGGTAGAAAAAGACCAATCCCTCAAATATAAGATGGATCCTCTGCCACTCCCCAGCTTAGTCATTTCAAGGGTTTAGTATCTTTGCTGAAGACATGACTTTCTAATGGGTTTCTTTTCTATTCTGGGTGGGATGGTACTCTGGGATTTGTGATAAGATCTGTTTCATTTTTTCCAAAGCAGCAAATGCCAAGTGAAACTCTGTCTCCATTGACTTCAATCTCCAGTCCATCCTGGTGGATTTTCATTCCTGTGGACACAGCACAGTTGAAGGTTTATAGACAGAATATTCGGGGCATGGAAGTGTCTTAATCTGCCATTCTGGGAGGGGAGTGAGTAGAGCTTCCTATAGTCTGGGCAGGTTTGTGACTGCCTTATAAATTAATATGTGCAGACCTTGTGACTGTGAAATGGCCATGGCCAGGTAATAACCATCATTCACTTCATTTTATTACTTGTTTTTATTTGATTTCACTTTGGCTTTGGCAAAGGTAAAGGGACTAACTCGTATTTCCTGTTTATGCTTGCTAGTCAAAAGTCCCTTGAGGGGAAAAACTGTGCTAGCTGAAATCATGCAAATTAAAGAGAAAACTTGCCAAGAAACCTTGACATTGAGAAATGAGAAGATCTAGCTTTGATAGTGGGTCATCCTGAGTCTTGGCTTTTGTACTCGGGGTTGGTGAAGGGAGTCTGGAGAAGGCATGAGTAAAGTGTGCTGCTCACAGAGAGTGGCTTTTTATTTTATGAAGGAAATAGATGGTTAAGGTTCAGAAAGACTCAAGTTGGCTTGGTAGACAATTAGCATAGGAAGCCAAACAAATGATGGAACTTCAGGCTCTCTTAACTTAAAAAAGCCTTCTTCGACATGTTTATGAGCTGAAAAGTTAGCAGGGGTGGGGTACACCCCTGAAATTGTCATGGGTGGGGTACACACCCTAGGAAAGAATCCATTCTAAACAAAAAGAGACTCCAGAGCAGACATTTGATCTCAGACAGAAGACTGTCCTGTGGACTGGAACATAGTAGGAGTTGAAATCCCATGTCTGGTATTTACTAGGTCAAATTTTAAAACAGATTTTTTTTCAATGTCTGTTCATCCTACAGAGATGAATAAAAGGTGGTATGGTACACACAGTGGGGTATTAGTCTGTAAGAAAGAGAAACAAAATCCCAATGTATGCTGCAACATGGATGAACTTTGAAAACATGTATGCTGCATGAAGTAAGTCAGACAGAAAAGTGGGGGAGGGAGGGATTTAGAACACCAAAACACCAAAACACAAACAAACAAGCAAAAAAAAAAAAACCAAAAAAAATCAAAACCCCAAACCACCAGCAACAAACTCACCACCATCTAGTGGATGCCGACACAGCCCAACAAAACACCATTTTTTATTCTTGGTGTCTTGGTTTTTATGCTGTTCCTGGGGTTATTTGGGGGGCTGACTCAGAAAATGACATTGGATAGACAGTATCAGCTCCAGTTTCTTAGATGTGGTGTTCCACTATATTTTCAGCTCTTTAAAAAACCAAAATCAAACTTCCTGCCGTGGAGTTGATACCGACTCACAGTGACCCCGTTGAAGTGGGTAGAACTGCCTCTGTGAGTTCCTGAGACTCAACCTCATCTTTCTCCCTTGAAGCAGCTGGTGGTTTCAAACTGCTGGCCTTGTGGTTAGCACCCAAAGCGTGACGACTCTGCCATGAGAACCTCAGCTATGAAGTTATCCTGATTCACCACCCTCATTTTAAAGATGAGAAGGATTCAGACCCACAAATTACAGGAGGAGACCAAAAAAACATAAGAAATGTTTGAAAAAGAATTACATATTAAGAGACTTCTAAAAGAAGCTGCATATGGACTCATGGTGGCTCGTTGGTTCCATACTGAGCTTTCATAGGTCAGTGGTTAGAACTCTCCAGTCACTCCTTTGGAAGATTTAAAGGGTTGGAAACCCAAAGGGGCAGTTCTTCTCTTGCCTGAAAGGTCCCTGTGAGTTACAATCAATCAGATGACCACAGGGGCCTTTTCCTTTTGGTCTGGGAGGCTGTGCAATAGATACAGAGACTACAAGTTGGAAACCGCCAAACCAGAACAGTGAACAGTGGAAAATAAATAAGAAAATTAAAAGGGAACGTATATAGAAGGCATGAGGGCAATTTAAAGTGTCAAAAATGTAAGACTTCATAGCAATTTTCCTACGTATTTTGAGATTACAATTTTTCTTCTTCAAATTATGCTGTCAACCTTTCAGAACACATTTTAGGGTATAGCAGCCAAATCATGTTGAATGTTTCAGAGGTGAGATTGACTCCAAACTTCTTATTTAAAAAAAAAAAATTCTAACTTTTCTTTTAAGAGTTTCCCTGCCTGGGTGGAGAAGTTGTGCCGTATTATAACAAGACGGGAACATTTTAAGTTTAATCAAGAAGTTTGGACTCTGACAGGCCCATTTTGGGGTTTCAGAACATTTGAATCTCTATTTCTTGTCTCAAGTTCACTACCAGTTAGTCGATCAACACTCAATCTCGGTCCTAGAGAACAGCGCAGGACTGTTCCTGTGGGCTTCTGAGGCTGTAAATCTGTAAGGGCACAGGAAGCCTCACCTTTCTCTGGCAGAGCAGCTGACGGGCTTGACTAGCTGCTCTTGTGATCAACAGTCAGAGCACTTAACCTTAGTTATTGTGCCAAAAAAAAGTCAAACTCCCTGCCATCGAGTTGATTCTGACACCCTGTAGGACAGAACGCAACTGCTCCTGTGAGCTTCCAAGACAGTAACTCTTCATGGGATTACGTTCCCCTAAAGTGGAATCCCCCTGAAGTCAGTTTTCTGGTCAATGGGCTTGGATATTTCTAAGGGTCTCAATGAAATAGGGGACTACAGGAACCCTGTATCCTTTGAAAGGGGCTCTGGTGGCATAGTAGGTAATACAACTAAGAGATGAGACTTCTCAAGGATTGACTACTTAATAAAGAAAACAGAGATACTCTAGGCTGAAGATTAGGGAAACCTCCCCCACCCCCACTCCTAGCTGCTCTGTGGGAGAAAGATAAGGCTGTCTACTCCTGTCAAGACTTCAAGTCGTGGAAACCCGAAGGGGTCAATTCTATTCTGTCCTATAGGCTCATTGTGAGTTGGAATCCACTCAAGGGCAGTGAGCTTATCCTTCAAAGCAGCATTTATGAAAGTTTGGAGCACGAATTTCCCAAGATGCTCTAGCAAAATGGGATAAGATAGAGCATTTCCTGACCACATAAGCTTGGGAAACACGACCTATGCATTCTGGGATATTACCTGTGAACCGAAGCACATTCAAACCTCTAAAAATGTCTGGCAATAAAATCCTCACTCCATTCTTTGAAAGTCAGCACTTCTCCATCTTCACTGACCACAGAATACTTTTTTTCCTCTCCAAAGGATCAATGTCTTTGAGGACTCCCGTTCCTAAACACAGTGAGAAATGCCACTTGAAAGTTTCTGAGGACTTTCTAGATCTTCTAGTTTACATGTCGCCAAACGAAAATAGAGACATCGTCAACTTCCTCAAATGGTCAGGAAAGCCCAGGAGAACCCGCACTTAATGGCCTCAGAGCATAGGCTGCAGCTCCGCCTCAATAGGCAGCCCTTCCTCAGTAGGGGAAGGTGTTTCAGGAGAGAGGGGGTCCGGCCACACAACCTTTCTTTCACTGCCCTCTTTTATAGTTTCATAGTAACACACAGCATGTTTAGCCATGATTTTTGTGTTTGGGCAGGAGAAGAACTTTCCGGAAGGCTTTTTGGAGAGGAGCAGAGGTAGGATGGCCTCAGAGACTGCACTCAGGAGATGCTATGAGTCAGGAAGACCATCTCTAATATCTGTACCAAAATAGTTGGCCTTTTTCTCTTTGGAATGCCATAGGATCTGTCAACTGCACACCCTTCACGTTCCTGCAGGTTGATGCGAGTCAATGGTATGTTCTCTGGGGGTTTCCTATCGTTGAGGATTCACCTCTACTGAAGGGAAGAGGATACTCAGAGATGACCTACTTCATAAGGAAAACAGATCCACTCTCTGGAGTCCAGGTATGAATGATTTTATGGTGGGCTTCAGGGCTGCCCAAGCAAGGAAAGCTGGGGAGGCGGGGGTGGGCAGTGAGGAAAACCTGCATTGGATAGTTTAAAGCACTTCCCTATAAATGCATGAAATATCGAAATATTTCTCAGCTGGAGGCATTCAAGTGAGTGCCTCTTCAAGAGTTGGCTGGAAAGACTCTGCCATTTTCAAGGAAATTGGGTAAGCGCCCACCTACTCTTTCCCATGGTTCTTCTCAAGACTCCCTGAAGAGCCCTCTTCATGAGGATGGGATCAAACCCTGGGCATCTGCTCTCAGAAAGATGAGAGTCTGGAAAAGTCACACAGGGACACGCTGAGTCTAAACTGACTCGATGTGACCAAACAGAAGGAGCAGGTCTGATAACTGAGTGTTAAGGGAATGTGTGTAGGGTAATTAGACTAGTCTTCCCCAGTGTCCCTGTCTCTGCAGCTCTCATGACGTATGACAGATCTGAGTAGTCTACTGCTACTTATGCATTTACTGTTTCATTTAATGAGAAGATTTAAAAGGAACACTTGTATCCACGTCACCAATGGACAGTCAGTGGCATTTGCAGTTCATAGGATCTAACTGTAAAAAAGAGGGCAAATAAAGCAATGCTGTGATTTCTAGCTAGATACCTACAGTCCCACACTTGAGACCGGCCTCCCTTTGTTAAATTGGGTTGGAGAGGTATGTAAACACACTTGTACTAAAGAGAGGCTTTCTCTTGGGAATAAGAAGGATTGACAAAAGAATAACTCTCCTCACCATGCGATTAAGCAATGCTTGATGGAATGTCTGTGTACCACTGAGCTTTTCCTTAGCATCTGCCAGTGGTATACACCATTGCCTTGTGTTAGAGCATTCTTGGTGGCAGGTCAGTCTGTAAGTCATCATCACCAGGAGATAGATGTGCTCAGACTCTCTCTTCCAAGTGGAATGCCATGTCAGATTGATGGAGTAACCAAGAGAAACCTTGTCTTTGCTTTCTTGGTCATTGAGGGCCGAAGACACTAGGATGGTGCTGTTCTTGAAGCATGTCATGGGTTTTCTTTTGCTCTGCCTATTTTTAGCCTAGAAGAATGACATGGGGCTGGTCATGGAGGTATTAAAACTAAAATGATCAAGTGGAATGTGTAAAGGAAACCCAGGTGAACTGGAAAGCCAACGAAGTCATTTAAAAAAGCATTCTTAGGACCTTTCTTTTGAAGGTGAAGGGTTGATTTTCTTGGGTCAAGTTAAAAGAAGATAAAGATGGGACCAGAGTGAGGAAATAAGTTTTCTCAGGTGAGCAGATTCCTCTCTGTGCAGCAGAGCAGACGTGGGCTTGGGAGGTACTTGTCAGGGGTCTTGTCACTTTTCCTTCCTCGGCGAGATTCCATATATGCACGCCAGGCCTCATGGAATATGGCGTGACCATTCATATTCATATAGCACTTTGAAAGAAATTACCTTGGTTATGCATAGCGTAAGAGCTAGCAATGTCAAGTATGCAATTCAATGATATCAATTCTCATGCCTGTGCCCAACCATCACTATTACCCATCGCCACCATCTTCATTGCTCAAACAGACACTTTGGGTCACTTAAGCAAGAATGCCCCCCTCCCACTGTAACCTCTAGAACACTTTTGCATCTATGCCTTCATATTTTATTATAGGCATTTCAGGGAAGCAGGATTATACAGTCTTCTTTCAAGGCTCATGTATGTCACAACATATCTTAGAATATAATTTACTTTATAGATAAAAACATCCTTTACAGATATGGTCCATATATAATTATATATATAATCTTTATATCGCATTTTGCTCATCCAATGATCTGTTGTAGACACTTAGCCTGTTTCCATCTGCTGCGGTGACCATTGGAGACAAGTACACATTTCAACTCTTGCTGAGAAGTGGAATTGCTCGGCCATATTATTCTAGGTCTGCGCAATCTACAGTGGGAAGCATGCTGTGCGAGCATTAGCTTTTAGAGGAAGGCAGCTCTTGGATGCCTCTGAGACCAGAGTTTTCAGGAGTGTGAGCAGACTCTCCATGTAGGGATCCTTCATCTGGAGAACATCATTGGAAACTCCACCGGTCCCAGTCACCTTCACCTCCCTGTCCTTCTCACTCACCTTATTGACTGATTCCATTTAAAAGGTCACAACTTCTAGACAGGAGAGGAAATAATGACCTTGTGTTGGGCCCTCACTTCTGAGCATCTCATTGTATCCTCACGATAGCTCGGGGAGGTAGGTGTTTTGCCTAACTTCATTTTACATACCTAGGGGAAAAGAGAAAGTCAAGAGGCTCAGGGATTTTTCAGAGTTCACCTAGTGAGGCTGGTGGCTCTCTCAGTGTTACTGATTATATGAAGGTTACCATATAGACTCATGCCTAAGCCGAGTTTTCCAGCACATTTTTATTGCCGTTTTTGTGGTACAATTAGGTGCCTCAGCTTTTATTCAGTTCCACTTCTACTGGAGTATCTACGTACTCTGCTGGCTAAGCTTCAAGATGGTTCTGGGCCACTATCCTCCTGAGTAGCCCCCTTTCCATACTGCAGAGCGATGGCCTGCACTGTGAATCAGATATTGCACACAAGATGGTATGTCACGCCCATTTTCCCCTCACTGGGTTCACTCATTTTGGAGGCTGCTACCTGTCACATCATGGGGATACCCCAATTGCTCTATGGAGAGGTCCTTGGGGTGAGGAATGAGGCCTCCTGCCTACCACTGTACACATGAGCACCCCTGGAAAGGGACTTTCCAACTCCCATCTCTGGATATTTGCAACCCTGACTGACACCATGGCTGTACTCTTTTTTTGGGGGAGGCATCACTGCCCTCTGGTGGTGGGAGTAGGAGACCCAGCCTTTGCGCCTGTGGAGCTGGAATTGAACCTCCATCCCAGTGGGCCGCAGTCCCGTGCACAAGCACTATGCCACCAGGGCTCAGCCCGGCTGTACTCTTCTGAGAGAGTTCCAGACCAGAACCACCCCCAATTCCAATGCTTGGGTTCTTGCCACAGAGGAACTGTGAGAGATAGACTGCTAATTGGTTTTCTTTAAGCTGCTAATTTTTGGACTAAAAATGTTTAGGATTAATTATTTATACAATAGATATATAACACCAAACAAACAAAAAACACCAAGTCCTCTGCTGTTGAGTTGATTCCTACTCATGGCACCCTCCTAGGACAAGAAAGAATTGGCCCCTAGGGATTTCTGAAACTGTAACTCTATCCAGGAGTAGAAAAAGCCTCGTCTTTCTCCCGGACAGCGACTGGTGGTTTCAAGCTGGTGACCCTGTGGTTGGCAACCCTGCCCATAAACCATTTCACCATCAGAGCTGCTAGCTATGCAATAGATGGTTCATATTATCAACACAATGCCTCATAATCTGGCTCATTTAGCAGAATGTGTTGCAATCTCACACACACACAGTTATCAGAGGCTAGACCTTTAGAATAAGGAACATCTCATTTCAGAAATGAAAGGAGCTCACAGAATAACCTATACATGTCAAAACTCTCTCTCTCTTTCTCCATACCTGGTGAGCACCTCAGACGGATAATTATAAATGATTGATGTATAATTGCTTATTGTGAATTAGGCAAAGGTTTACAGAACCCATTACTTTCCACAGATGTTTCACTGCTGTGGATAGGACCTCACGCATCCGACATCCTCTTGTGTTTCCTATTTTCATTCCCTCCTTCTTTCCTTACCATGGTGACCTTGATCCCTGGGTGAATGCTGTCCTTTTGATTTCACATATTTTTCTCAGGTGTGACTACATCACAGGTTTATTGTTCCTTTAATAGGTCCATTGATAAGCTGGCTTTAAAGTGAGCCCTGGGAGTGAGTTCAAATCTGGGGTTTCTCCACCTCTGTGCGATCAGTGTTGGTGTCATCGCTAGGTGCCATGGGGTTGGTTTAAACCATGCACAGCAGAATGGAACACTACCTGTTTCCTATGCCAGAGCCCATTGTGTCAGCCCATGTGGCAGTCCATCTCCTGAGGGCCTCCCTCTCTATCCCTGCCCCTCTATCATGCCCAGCTGCATGATGTCCAGCTCTAGGGACTAGTCTCTCCCGACCACATGTCCAAACTAGGCAAGAAGTCTCACCATCCTTGCATCTCAGGAGCACTCTGGCCATACTTCCTCTAAAACAGATGTGTTTATCCTTTGGGCATTGCCTGTCACTCCAGCACCACAATTCAGATGCACTGAATCATCTCCAGTCTTCCTTATTCAGTGTTCAACTTTCACATGCAAACAATTGAAAATACCATGGCTTGAGTCAGGTGTACCTTAGCCCTCAAAGTCACATCCTTGCTTTCCAATACTCCTGATTGTATCTAAATACGATCCCTTTATCTAAGACCGTCCAATGATGATGACATTTTGGTGCCAGATGCCTCAGTGTTCTCTGGGTAAGAGAAACATCAGGAAACAGATGAAAATGTCTACAGAGGAAGATACCATAGAAAACTGAGAGCCGAGGCTGGTAAGGCATACAAGAGGGGACAGAAAATGCCTTTACTTCTCTGAATTGCAGGCCTGTTCTTTCTGACCTCTCTCACTGGTCTTTGAGCCCCTCAGGAGCAGGGACTAGTGTCTCCTTATTCCTCTGGGCCTGCCCCCTGCATTCTCAGACACAAGGTGCTGTTCAGCCAGATCCTGGTAAAAGATCATTTGGATGTTTTCGGTGGTTTTCCCGTTACAGGCAAAGCACCAGTGAATATTATCTGGCATATTTAGCCTCACAACTCCCCTGGGTTATTCTTGCTATGGTATCGACTTGGCATGCTCTCCTAATCAACTTTCTGAGTTTGGAGGGAGAGCATTTGTAACAGAAGTCTTGGGTGTGGCAGAGGAAGAGCACGTTGGTAGGTTGCTCCTTGAGTTCGATGAGCAGTCAGTCCTGTGCTGGGCCAGGGAGGGATGGGAAGGCTTCATGGAAACCTTCCTCACTGCCATCTCCAAATCCAGGTCCCATTTTTTTCTTTTTTTTAAGAAATAGAAGCCTTTGAGGAGACATATGGCCCAGAGAGTAGGACCCGTGCTATTTTGGCTAAGGTGTCACCGACACGTGCATGCGCCTGGGACAGAGTACGGCAGTTTGGGCTTTTCCACCAGCCCTGTGGTGGCCTTTCCCACTGCCCTGTGGTGTCACCAGCATGCACTTGCCCCAAAAAGAACGGCAGAAGCAGGGTGACGTGGAGGAGACCGCAGGGAACCTACAAAAAGCAGTCACGGAAAGCCCTAGTGCCCTGGACACCCCTCTGGGCAGAAAAGGAGTTTCTAAGGCAGACAGGAGGAGTGTTCTGAGTCCCAACACTCCTGGGGGTCTGGGGGGACACTAGGGGACTGTGGAAGACATGCTGGCTCAGGGCCAGAAGGGTTATCTGTTCTCTGTTGGGTTAATGTTGAGAAATCATCCATTGCCGGGAGCGACTCATGCGACCCAACATGGGGAGCTCACACTCGGTCTCTAACCCAGGGCAAATTGTCAATGTGGGACTGTGGTGCTTTCTCTCTGCCCCGCCCCCGCCCCTCCCCTTTTGGAATATGGATTTCATCCCAGCGGTCTTGCCTCCCGCGTCTTACTGCTGGTGGACACAGTGCAGGGGGAATGGGAACCAGACATCAGCAACCACCATGCCCAATGTCGTTTGCCCGACAATGAGCTCTAATGCACACAGCATGTCCCCTCGAGACACGCGCAGACGGGTGTGGTTAGGCCAGCCGGCCACACAGCCCCGTGGCGGGAACTGCAATTACGCCAGGGCTGTGGGACCAGGAGCGTCTGGGATTTTCTTCCTAGGCGGCTTATGTCCTGGGGCTCAAGAGAATTCTGGAGAAGGGTTCTGGGGGCACCGCCTGGGCGGCGCGCCCACACATCTGACCTAGCCACAGGGAATGACGCCCTGCTGGTCTCTCAGCTCAGTCTCTGGGGACTTCTCAGCTCAGTCCCCCCAGCACACCCATGGGGAACCCAACCCTAAGCCTTGATGGGACAACTAGAGCGGACTACTAGGCAAGGACCCTATCAAAGGCTTTGGAGAGTTCCTCTGGTGTGTTCTGTTTGGTTTGTCTCAGAAATCGTGTCTTGGGGAATTGAGAAAGGTGAGGGAGGAGGAGGAGGAGGGGGAGGATGTAGAAAGGGGAGGGGAGGAAGTAGAAGAGGGGGTGTGGGGCAGGAGGAAGAGGCAGAGGCAGCAGAATTGGAAACAAACTGGAGGGAGCACAGCTTTGGGTCAAGCGAGGCGGGATGACGGCTCTGTGCAAGATATCTTCTGTGACTTGAAGTAAAAGTAAACTCCCCCCCCCCTCCCGCCAGAGTATCAGACTGTGGGCCCCAGAATCGGCCCCTCCGACCTGTTTGGGGCTGAAGGACAAGAAGGACTTCCCAATGACAGTCTGGGTGAGGAACTGGCTCCCTCAGCAGAAGCGGGGCTGTGTAAGCATCCGGCTGCATTGGGGCAACAAAGGAAAGAAGGAGAAGAGAGCCGAGGCCTCATGGCTTTCTGGGCCGGCCTGGAAACGTGAGACATCGTGCAACTCACCGAAGGACTTCTGGGGGCTTTCAGCCCACTGTGTTTCTGTTTGCCCCGCCCCCTGCGTCCACGCCTTCCCACCCACCCACACAGCCCCGTGAGAGACAGGCAGGGGACAACTGGGCCGGCTAGCATGTACAGGACTCCTCTGTGCTCCTAGCTTGACTTCTTGTGCTTCTCAGTGCCTTAATGTTCTTGAATCTTAGAAAGGGCCTATTTACCCGATGAGCTGGGTGGAAAGTGTGTGCCTGTGTGTGTGTGTGTGTGTGTGTGTGTGTGTGTGTGTGTGATGTAAACTGGGATCCAGCTCTTGGTGTTTGCAAGTCCAGGGGTAGGAAGGGATCATCCAGGGAGGCTGAAACATGAGAAGTGGCTGAACAACGGAGGGAGGAAGGAAGGTAGTGGGTGGTGGGAGAGGTCAGGCCATCAGAGAAAATGAGAGTTGGGTCAGGAAAGACAACTCCAGGGGAGAGAAAAGGGTGGAGCTAGAGATGGAGACGTGGGAAGGCTGGGGTGACAAAGAGTAGCACCCCTACAGGGAAGCACCCTCATGGAGCCAGCGGATTTGATTGGCTGAAGGTCCAACCACGTGGGGAAGGGGATGGGATACTCCTGTGGCAAAGATCATTTTCCAAATGCCCACAATGTGCCAAGGTGAGGTGCAGCACTGTTCTGTTTAAAGCTATTTCATGGCTGCCATTGGCCCCAAGGGCCCATTGACCTTCAGTCTCCAGTGACCTCAGGAAAGCCTTGGTCTGCATCCCCACTCGTACTATTACGAGGGTGTACGTGAGGTGAACATCTCTAGGTGATGCCCAGGCCGCCCTTCCCCCTTGAGCACCGTGCATCTCCCTGGGTCAGCTTGACTCATCTCTTAATGCCCTTTCCTCCCAGAAGTCTTACCTGATTCCTGAGAGTGAGCCCTGGTCTCCGTCTCTGTTTCTGACTCCTGTATGCCAACAATGAACTTCCCTGTCCCAGACTGATCCTGCTGGCTTCTCATTGCCTGTGAAGTGGACCGTCTTCCCCAGGGAGCAGAGGGGTCTGTGTTAGTCACCCTTGCATGACACTGTTTGTATTTATAGGGCTCTGGCACTCGATACCTTTTGTGATGTTTAGAAACAGCTGTACTCTCTTCTAGTGGGGGCCCCTGGCCAAGGTTTTCTTCTTGACCTGGGGGCTCTGTGACCTTGTGGAGGAGAGAATTGAAAGGGTGGTGGATCTTCTTGCTGTGTGAGGCTCAGTGGCAGGAAATAGCAGGCCAGGTGAGACTCAGTTTCCCTAGCTGCAGGTGCATGGAAGAGCATAGAGGAGACACAGGCATTCCTAGGGCCCTGGGGTGGTGGCCAGGAGAGCTTGCTAAGAGAGCTGGAAGACCTGGGGCTCTCCTTTTGTCCCCTGCTGACATCACTCATGACCCTCACTGGATGGGAGCACAGGTAGATGCACAGGGAGGAGCTTGTAGGTGGGGTCGTCCAAGCCCCGGCACAGACAGGTCTGGGCTGCGCAAGTGTGTCTTTCAAACAGATTAGCAGTGAACGGTGAGAGAGAGCAATCTGGAGAGCAAGTTTTGAATTTATTTTTACACAGGTGAATGCATCCCCATCTTCTATAACCCAAAGCGTAAAAAGCAGAACACAGTCCCTTGTAGGACATGCAATGCAAATACATACAAAGGAGGGAATTAACATGACCCCTCACCTACCTACTCAGAGATTCGAGCTGTTTCCTTTGGGATGTATTTTGCCAGTATTCCCAAGCCCCTCTTGGTGGCGCAGTGGTTAAGTACTCCTTGCCATGTGAACGGAAGGTTGGCAGTTTGAACTCCCTCAGCAGCCTTGGCCACCGTGCTCCCAGAAAGATTAGAGCAGAGAAGAACCCCTGGTTGGGGACAGTTGTATGGTCATAGGGGGTGGCACTGCATCAGAACTGAGTCAAAGGCGCCCAGTCACAAGAAGGGGTCTGGGGCTTCCAGAAATGCAGTGTGCCAGAGTCCAGACGACAATGGACTTGGGCACCCCAACTCAGGATCACACTGCTGGCTGCTTTTGTGATGACTTGAACGACAGTGGGCCTCCCTTGGTCTATGCCACGATCCCAGGGGTGGCTGCTGGGAGCTCCTGGGAAGTGATTGAACACGTGACAGGGAAGTCCAGGCCCTGGAAGACACCCCGCAACTAGCCAGTGCCTACTTTGCAACTGCCCCCTTCCCCTGTGTGCATTCATCATGGAACTCCGAGAAGATTGGTATTCAGGGAAGGCGCTGCAAAGCCGGTAATTAAACTGTCTCCACTGATGGGCTCAGTCTCTGGGAATAGCCGTTTGAGTCTGCAAAGGAAATCATTGGCGTTTTAACAGGAGGCAGGAAACTTTTGATTAGTGAGTGATAGATAAAGAGATCGATCGCTTTTCCGGCGATGCTTTCGGCTTCATTGTTGTCAAGAGAGGGCGAACAGCGGGGGGCAGGGATGGAGAAAGATGAGGGAAGGATCAAGCGGGTGCTTCAAGTCCAAAGACAGTAGGGTGCTGCTGGGGTGGAGGCAAACTGGGTCAATGGGCTTGGGGTTCTAGGAAACTGAGGCAGGGCCTTCGTCCTTGAGAACTTCGCTCAAAACCTGAGCGCGGCCCCTGTCTTGATGTCTCTGCACTGGCCAGACAGATGGCGGTACGTGAGGGGCTCCCCCCACAGCCATGCTTCAGGGCCTTAGCCTGAGCCTGTGCTCAGATCGACTGCAGACCCTGCACTTGATTGCCACTCTCTCAAGGTCAGGAGAAGTTAAGTCCAGAGATTATACTGTGTCAGCTGGGCCTTTTTGAAATAGGACTCAGTGTAATCTCTTTCCACTCTGGAGGACAGATGCCCAGAGCTCCCTCCAATCTCTGGTGCGCAGCGGGCTCTTATTGAGGTTGCAGTGGGACTCTGCCCAGATCAGTTTGTTTGCTCACAGGGCGCCCTTTTGCAAACTTTGGTTAAGTGGGGCTGTAACTTAGCGAGGGCAGGTGCCCAGTGTCATGGGCGCTATGCCCAGAAGACAGAGCAGGGGCCAGGCCACTCAGCACTCTCACTCTCCCGGGCAGCCTTCCAGAAGAGCTTCCGTGTGAGCCATTCTTGGGGTCCCATCTGAGAGTCTCAGGCCCCTCATCTGTAAATTGGGGAGCAGCCAGCCTGCCTCTCAAAGTTCTCCCAAGATTTGGAGTTGGTGGGGGAAGGCATCTGTCCTTCGGGAGGTGCTAAACCAATGGGAAATGCCCGTGGCTTCCTCCAGTTTTGACTCTTGGGCTTTCAGACACCTAATTCAGGAAAAGGAGGGAGAAAGAGCAAAGTCCCACATGATATCTGGGAGCACAGACAGTGTAAAGTTATGAATGCTGTTCTTCAAGCATGTGAGGGACATCCGGGAGTGACACTTGGGTCCCCAATGGCATTGGATCTCGGTAGCTCAGTCAGTGGACGCTACATGTAACTGTCATCCTGTGATGACTGGAAATGAGGTGGAAGTCAAGTTGGTGGGAGCATTAGTAACCAGAAGGATTTGTTGCTGGTTGTTCGGGGGCCAAGACTCCACGTCTTGTTCTCATACTTTGTCATGTTGGTCCTGGAGTCCTCTTCCATGCTTCCTCTTCTCTTACCCTTGTGTTTACTCTTCCTGCCCATTCTCTTTTCTTCCTTCTCTTTCCCAGGAACCCTGGTGATTAGTAAATTAATATTGAGCTGCTAACCCCAAGGTCAGTGACCCAGACTCTCCAACTGACCAAAGATGAGCTGTCTGCTTCCGGAAAGATCTGTAGTCTCCCAAACCAGACTCTGTCCTATAGAGCAGACAGCAGTGGGACTAGACTTGACAGCAATGAGTTGGTTCATCATCTTTCTTGAAGCGCCCTCTCCCCTCCCCATGCCATGGTCTTTTCCTTTGCTCTCTGATAGATCTGTGTGCTGTGCGAGTTCCACAGCCCTGAGTTCAAATCCTGGCTTGGGCACCAGCCACTCCCTTGACCAAGCTTCAGTTTCTTGATCTGCGAAGCCCATAGCCTTTCAATGAGTGTTAAGAGGTTGAAATGAGATTAAGGATGCAAAAGGTTTAGCCCAGGGCCTGGTGCACAGTGTAGTTCCCAACCAAGTGCTGCTCAACTGATTGTGTGAGTGGCTACCTCAGATGTGTCGGAATGGACATGTGCTCCATCACGTCCTCAATGGCCAGGCCTTTCTGTACGGCCCTCCCATATAGACTACAACCTTTAACCTTTGAGTTAGCAGCCAAGCCCCTTCACCACGTAGGATACCCAGGGACCCTGGCCCACTACGAGGCCTGCACAACTATAATTGCAACAGCAACTGTTCCTCCTGACTCCCTTCCTTCCTTAGCCAGGACTCAGAGCTACTTTCTCATCACTTGATGAGGCTTCAGTAGATACAGAGCAAATCAGAACTCTTAGGAAAATAATCTTCCCAGAGCTGGAAGTTTATTGCCTGTGTATATGACAGCTGGAATACCCTTGTCTCAGTCATGTGCACTTTTCTTTGTGGAAAATGTCTTTCTCCTGCTTTCTGTTCCATTTTCCGTGAGATCATGGCCTTTGTTTTGGGTCCTGGACCTCTCCTCCATGAGGCATATTGGTAGAACCATCCAACAAGGCGTTCTGCCAATGGATACAGCAGTGACTCAAGCTCAGTCCATGACATTCTCCTGGTATTGAGCCCTTGCTCCTGGTCAGTGATGGGGCACGTGACTGGAGCTCAGTCATGAAGATCTACTCTCTCGAAATAAGAAATTGCTATAGCGGGCTGAACCCTGGTGGCGTAAGTGGTTCAGTGTGGGACTGTGGTGGTTCAAATCCAGCGGGGGCTCTCAGGAGCAGCGCAGAGTAGCTCCCACGACCACCAGAGGGCAGTGATGCCCCCTCAAAAGAAATAGTTATAGCTCCATTCAATCTGTGGAGATATCATGCAGGTTCTTGGCATCTCCTATACCCCATACCTCTGTACCCCATACCATTCCAAATAGTTTCCCTCTGTGCATATACCAGTCAGGGTTGGTTTCTGTGGCTTCTCACCCCCAAACCCTGCCAGATCCAGTCTGCTAGTCATGATGATGGACCATCTCTTAGCTGTTCTGCTCTGTCCCCTCTGTCTCCACCCCACTCCCACTCCAGCAAGTGGCTGAGCCCCACACATTCATCCTGAGAGGGGCCAAGTCATCATGTGTGAGCAACATCATCAGCCTGCCTCCCATGATCCCAGTAAGGCTTTCTTAGGGAGCTTTGCCCCCTTAATGAAGCCCCACATTCTCTAGGGCTCAATCTATTTCTTCAAACCCAATGCTCCAATCTATCTCATCTCCCACCCTGCTTCTGCTCGCCCTCTGATTTTGCTGTACCTTCTTCCCTGGGCAACTCCCCTAAGGCTCCCTTCATGTAACTATGGAGTTGGGTGGGGCAGGGGGAAGAGATGCCTTGGCCAAGGGAGTTCACTGCAACTCTCCTTTTCTCCCCAAGATCCCCAAATTCTCAAGGGTCAGAAGGGTGGGTAAAGGAGGGCTTGCCCATCCTCACACCTCTAAGAGCACTCAACCCCTTACCTCAGACTCCTCATTGCTCCCTGAAGTCCCCGAGACCCAGTCTGACTCAGAGCAAGACTTTGAGAGGAGAGGGAACAAACCTTCACTCCAACTGCCTATTGAGCCTGCTTCATTAGTGGCCTAGAATCAAACATTTCTGACCGGTGGGTTCTGTTGGGCACATAGCCATGAGATCAGTCAGGCCTGATAGATCAGTGGCCAAGCTCACGCAAAATCAATGTTGTCTTGCTCTCCAATGACAGCTGCCTGTAAGGACACATTGATTTCTGGGCCATAAAGAAAACCCCATGGCTCTATTTCTTTGGGGACCCTTTCTGAGAATTCTAGAGTATTCTCTGGTTAGTGCCAGGGCTTTCCAGGAGGGAAAAGATGATAACCACTCTCTGATTCCTAACACATAGGATAGGACAGACTCCTGGACTTCTATCCTTTACTTCAGAAACTCAAATCCTCTCCTCCTTAGCTCGGTTTGAAAGCACTGGGCTGCTAATTGAAAGCCCAGAGGTTCAAGCCCACCATATACTCCATAGGAGAACGATGAGGCTGCCTCCTTCTCTAAAGATCTACAGTCTTGGAGCCTCTAGAGGACAGTTTTACCCTGTCTTGCAAGGTCCCCAGAGATTAGAATGAATTCATGGCTATTGGTTTGGTTTGGCCTGGCCCTATTTTCAGGACCTTTGGGAGGTCACTAGCTGCAGCAAGGCTGTAAGAAAGGGACTGTTTTGCTGCAGGTAACTGATGTCTCAGACATCTGATGTCCAGCACAGTTACAGCCAGAGACAGAAGCCCCATCATTTGGATTCACTCCCCTTCCCCTCAGGCTTCATCCCCAAATGGCAAGATAATGACCACTTGCCCCAGCCTGACCTCTGTGCCCTGCACTTTCATTCCATGAGGAGAATGCCTCTTCTCACCCCATGCCAACGATCATCCCAGATTGTCTCATGTTAGCTCGGACTTGCTAGATTTGCCCAGCTACCCATGCCTGGGCCAATCATAGCATCGAGAAAGGTGTGATGCTGTGTTGGTCAGACTGAGGTCACCTGATGGCGTGGGTTCATCCCATGCTCTGGGGCTGAGAGGGTGAGGGGTGGTTCTTTAAAGTAACACCAGGAATATTTCCAGAAGAAGGGGCAGGCAGATGACTAACTGCTACCTAGCTCACCACCAGTATCCAACTCTATGGCAGAGGAGGGTCCTACTCTTTCTGACGCTACAAGGACAAGAAGACCCTCCTTTGAAATCTCTAAGTTCATTTCCAACAACCAGCCAGGGGACTGGGAGCCAAGGCTGTGTCACGGCCAAGCCTGCCTGGCCTCGGTCCTGTTTCCCACCCTCCCCTGCCCAGACCAGACCCAGATCAGCCTCATCTGAAAGCAAGCAAAGAGGGAAAGCTGCCCCCACTGCGGTGGAATTGATTTCCACCCCTGGCCACCCCGTGTGAGCAGAACTGCTCTGGGAGGGTTTTGTGGCGCCACCTTCGCAGAAGTGGATCACCAGCCTTCCCCCTACTGCACGGCTGGGGGAGTTCAAATTGCCCACCTGCAGCCTAGTAACTGAGAGCGAACCTCTTGTGCCTCCCAGAGTTGGGAAGGAACAGAATTGCAGAAGGCAGACTCTGGGCTAAGCTGAGTTAGAATGTGTCTTCTCGAGCTCCCTGTGAGAGAGGCCCTGCTGTTGGGGTGCCCCCCAGCCCCTACCCACACCTATTTCAGTATCTTGGCTAAAAGTTGGTCTACTGCCCATTGGTCAAAAAGTGGCCATTGGTCAAAAAGTACTCAAGGGACACCGGGCAGATTGGAGAGCTCCTTAGGTCTGGTGGACAGAGTCAAGATTGAGTATCAATATACAGTTAGGGCTTTAAAATCAGACTAGTCCCTGGGTTCAGATGTCAGCTCGGCCACTTCCTTGGGTAAATATTGTCACACCTTTGGGCTCCTCTTTCCTCTTTATAAAGCATGTTCTGTGCCTGGCTCTGTTTCAAGCTTCAGACTTCTCTCTCTCTCTCCTCCCTCCCTCCCTTTCTCTCTCTCTCTCTCTCTCTCTCTCTCTCTCTCTATATATATATATATACACACACATACACATTATATATATATATATATTTACAAGGATCTATATATACCCATCTCCCAGGAGAAAGGACAACAGAAAAGTGGGTGAAGGGAGACATTGGTCAATGTAAGACATGAAAAAATGTGATGAATTACCAGGGGTTTATGAGGGAGGGGGGAAATGATCTGATACTAAGGGCTCAAGTAGAAAGAAAGTGTTTTTGCTGAGCCCCAGGGCGCAGTGGTTCTGTGCCGGACTGCGGCTCACTGGGATGGAGGTTCAGTTCCAGCAGCGGCTCCAAAGGGCCTCCTACTCCCACCACCAGAGGGCAGTGATGCCAAAAAAAGAGAAAGTGTTTAGAAAATGATGGTGGAAACATATGTACAAATGTGCTTGACACAATAGATGGATGGATGAATTGTGAAAAGATCAGTATGAGCCCCAAATAAAATCATTAAAAAAGAAAGAAAAAGTAAATATGGACCAATAATAAACTACATTGTACTAATAAAAGAAACAAAAAGAAGTTGAAAGAAAATGAGATGAAAAGATAATGAAACTTCTTATTGAAATGTTAAAGCAGTTGTTCTCAACCTTCCTAATGCCACAATCCTTTAATACAGTTCTTTATGTTTTGGTAACCCCCCTCCCACCATAAAATTATTTTCGTTGCTACTTTATAACTGTAATTTCTCTACTGTTATGAATCAGACCACTGCTGTGAAAGGGTCGTTTGACCCCCGAAGGAGTCGTGACTCACAGGTTGAGTACTGCTGCTTTCAAGCAACGTTTGGATGTAAGGTGCTGTGATTGGTATCTGAAAGATTGGTTACAGGAGTTTGAGGTCCAGAGAGGTTAAGTTACTTGCCCAAAGTCACACAGGGTGGGTGGCAGAGTTGAGCTTTGAAATCAGGGAAGCTGGCATCAGGATCCAAACTTGAACCTGAACTCCAGGGAATGGCTTTGTGGGCAGAATCAATGACATACTCCAAAAAACATGGTGCTTGGCACCTGGGGAATGTTCAGGAAGTGACCGGGCACCTCTCTCACCCTCCCCTGCTGATGTGTCAGGTCCTTAGCAGCTGGAGGCCTGCATGGTGGGGTTTCCATGGCAAGCCGAGCCTGAGTGGGCTGCTCACCGCCACAGCTGCCCGCTCTGCCGAGCACTTCAAAGACCCAGACTCCTGTTTGCCTGTCTTCCATCACCAAGCAACAGGGCCAGGGAGGCTGAGTAAGCAACTGGGAAGAGAAAATGGCCCCTGGGAACAAAGCGTCTGCCTGGGAGAACTGTTTGCATTGTGCATTGTGGTACCTGTGCGGGGGTGGGAGGGTGGGGGGAGGGTATGGGGGCAGGGGTTTGCAGTGGGAGGTTAGCCCCAGGCTGGGATGGGGACAGCTGGCAGCCCAGTCCAGGCGCAACCTGGGGACTCTTCTACCAGCTTGCCACAGTACCCACCACCAAGTAGCTCCATTTTTAAGGTCGCTTGGTTGGTGGTAATATGGACAATGGGTCAAAGACACAAAAGATGAAGGCTGCTGGAAGCAAAACACAGGGTGATGGGCAGGGCTGACCCTCAGTGGAGGGAGGGAACAGGGACCCCCTCACAGAGAATCTCTGTGGACACTTCTGATTTAGTTCATGGAGCTTCCAAGTCCGTTCATGAACACTCAGAAGAGACTATCTTGCATCAGAAACCATCTTCCATGACCTCAGGAGACACCAGGCTGGAGGGAGACCCTTCAGAGGCTCCCACCCTTCCTCTCCAAGGTGACCTTGGTCTTGAATGGATGCTCTGTCTCATTCTCCTCGTGATGGAGGGTGGTTATTAACAAGAGTGGGACTCCCTGCTGATTACCTTCCCCACCCCATTAATTTTCATTTTCCCCGAGTCTTTGAGGTGGGCTGCTGACCGCAGCGGCAGTGGAGGCCGAGTGCGCACAGCCCGCTGGAATGCGTCACGGTGATGTGCTTCTGAGTCCTGGCTTGGAACATCGTACCCTTCTGCCCGGGTGATTCAACCCCAGGTTCTGGCTCCATTTCCATACTCACTACACATCCATTCACCCCTGGTATTCTTTCCCCATTGTTCCCAGAGTCCTGTGCTCCAGCCTCGATGGCAGGAGCATTGAGAAACTACAGGTTAGAGGATCCATTTCACACTTATTACAAGAGCGAGCCCAGATGTGGGAGAAACCAGCTCTGTCCCTCCTGAGTGCTTGCTGGTCCCTGCCAAGTGTCCTTCCCCAGTAGAAGTGACCCGCATCATGTCTCCTGGAGTAAAATTCTTGGCATGAGGGTTGGTTCATAGAAGCATCTAAGCGCTCCCCTAGGCATTAAGACCCATCTAGAGAGTTTTTTCTAACAGACACCCAGACCGTTTGAATAATTCTGGAGGGTGGCACAGGAGTTGGGATTTGAACATGCAGCCACAGTTGCAAACTAGGGGTCCATTGTCCCTTACCCTGCACACAGACGACTGCGGATATCATCCCCTTCCCTTGAGTTGTCTGTATTTTCATCCCACACTTGGACAGCCCCAAGATGTGAATCCCTACCGAGGAAGCAGAAATGGCAGTGGTGGCTTTGGACAGAGCCAATGGGTGGGTCTGAACTGCTAACCTTTGCACTCAGAGCTGAGCCCTTTCCTATGGAAACATCAGGGCTCCCTTTGGAAAGGTGAGGAATGCCAATAGCCCAATTGCCCTAAAGAAGCAATGTCGAGGAGAGTAGGGTGGTCAACATGAGAAGGGTGTGGGTGACCCTGGGTCTGTGGGTGGTGGAGGGGGGGGGGACAGGCACTTACCTCGAGTCCATGGGGTCAGCAGCTCTTGGGGAACAGTCCTCTTAAGACCTGGAGAACAAAGGGCTCACTGTCTCCACGTTGGGTGAAACTGTGAGGTGCCCCCTTTAGAGCTCACAGAGGGGAGGTGGTTGCCATACTTAGCAAAGTGAGGCCCTCTTTTTTCAGGTCTCAGCTTTGGCATATAGTGACCTTGCTTTTTTTTTTTAAACTTGTTTTAAACTAAAAAAGAACACTCCAAACTCACTGAGTCAAAGCTGACTTGTTGTGGCCCCGCCT
>PVJH01013712.1:0-59469 GCA_004026705.1 Nesogale talazaci
TGTATCAAAATGTTAGTGATAAAAGACAAGACAAACAGAGAGCATCCCGAAACTTTTTGACGTGAAAAAACTATCTGGGTGCAGCTAGACACTTCACAATGTCTCTGGCCTTCAGTAATCATGCCTGCCTCCTATTCCCAGATCCAAGGCATGGTTCAGTACAATCAGTTTCTATCCTTGTCATCGATATTCCTTTTGGAACTCTCCCCATGACTTCTCCCCTAGATTCCGGCTTCCCTGCTCCTCTGGAGTTCAACCTGAATGTCACACAGATGGATACCTCAAACATAATCTGGTAAAAAACTGTGCCTCCCAGCTTTTCTCTAACATAGTACTGTGGATATGGCTCCTTTGATTTGGAGATTACACACTCATTGACACACCTGCATCTTATATCCATGTGGCCATGATACTTATCTTTCAGAAACCCTATTATATGTGAAGTTTAAGTTTCCACTCATAGGACACCCCCACAATTAAGGTGCCCTCTGCCCACTAGGCCTCTGTTTGTCTCTTCCCCCTCTTGTTTTTTCTGAGAAAACAAAATGCACCGTCATAATGTCAATCCCAACTCAGAGTGGCTCTGTAGAACAGGGTAGACGTGCCCCAGTGACTTTCTGGAACTGTAGCTCTTTACAGGAGGAGAAAAGTTCAGTTTCCTCCCAAAGAGCTGCTAGTGCTTCTGAATTTCTGAGTTTGGCTTTTGCAGCCCAAGGCAAGTCCCACATCAGCACATTTGTATTCCTTTGGCTTGGAATATGCTTACTGCTTACAGTCTTCAGTTGTCTCTTACCCTTCCTTCCAAACTCATCTCTTATCATCTGTTACAGATATTCCTGCAGTCTCTCTTCTCTCAAACTATATTAGCCTTAAATTACTGCATTACTGGCATTACCCCTACGCTGGTCTTTGAAACCCGCCTGGTCTTCAGAGAGCACAGTGGTTTGCACTTAGGAGGCGAGCTCTTAGTTTGTGTGAATGGATGAAAAAGAATTAATTGTTGCATCATCTTCTAAGGACTATTTGAAATTCTTTTATTAGATGCATTTTCCGCTGTCTTTGTGGGGTTATTTCTGTCTTTAGAGAACTGTGCAGAAAGAGAGAAAATTAATTTACTTCTGTAATTCTCAGAAGGACTCCACATTATATAACTCTTTTAATCTGGAATGGTCTCTGGATAGTCTTCACAGCAGGGAGATTGTAATGCCCCACAGTGTAGATGGGAAAATAAAGAAGAAAAATGAAGATAAGAGAAGCAGCGCCTGCAAATGCCTACAGTGCTTAGATTGGTGCTCATCCCTTGGTAATTCCTCAGCAGCCCGCAAGGACCTAACCTGAGCCTGTGGATGTGATTATCCATTTATTCCCTTCTTCCTACCCTACGGCTAGAGTACAATGGTTTACCCCTCATTGAATTTCTCATAATCTTGTTTTACATGTTTTTTCTCTTTGCCTCAGCTACTGCCATTTGAGCCACAAGCAATAAATATGATATTTGTCTTTTGTACTAATAAAGAAACAGCTTTCCAGCAAGTCATTTTAAATGGTTTTCATTGGAGGGTGCAGGCCTACACTTTACATCTCTTCACTCTGGGTGCAGAGCTCTGTCCAAGGTCAAGGGTTCCTGAAGAAGGCTGTGCATAAGATCTCTTGAGGAGCATTAACATTTCAGGGGTCTCCAGTGATGCCCCCCAAAAAGCAACAACAACAACAAGAACAAAACACATTTCAGGTGTCTCAGCTCTACTCTCAGAGAGGCCTGAAAGGGGGCTTAGAATGTGTGTTTTTGGAAGACACTCCATTGATCATTTTGACACGCAGTCTGGTTGGTATTCTTGTTATTCACTCAACTGTTAGTTTATTAAAAATTTTATGAAATACCTACTGTGTATTTGGGTAGGCACTTTGCTAGTTGCTGGGCTCCTAAACTCCCAATATCCTGGAAGAAACCCCACAAAAATGATGATGAATGCAACATGAAGTTCTTGAAAAATTGGTGGCTTCCCCAGACTCCAAATTTGAGCTGAATCACCAAGGATGAAAGCATCTCAAAGGAAAAGTCCAGTGTCAAGAACTTATTTTGAACGGATCTCATGCAAAGGGACTAGACAGCTGCAATTTTGATACTTTCCACAGGTGACCCTGATGCAACAACTGGTTCAAGCCTTAATTTTTGGAAAAAATTCTCCAACATCTTATTTCTTCTACGGAGATGAATTTTTGTCTTGGTGCATCCCATCCCAGATTGCTCTGTTATCTTCAACCATTGGTTTAGATTGCCCCGTGGCACGGCGGTTAAATGTTAGACTTCTATCTGATAGGTCAGCAGTTTGAAACTACCAGCTGATCCTGGGAGAAAGATTGGGCCTATCTAAACCCTAAAGAGTTAGTCTTAGAAACTCACTATCCTGTCCTATGGGGTCACTATGACTCAGAATTGGTTTGATGGCAATGAGTTTTTTGCGTATGGGCCTTGTGGAATGATCACAGAGCTTAACCGTGGACTCTTCTCTGCCATACTTCTGCCGGCCATTCTTTGGCCATGTTCCTTCTTGCCTGGATCCTGGTTCTACTCTTATATCCTTGTTTTATGTTAATTTCTATAATTCCTTAGGCAGAGGTACATACCCATGTATGAGTTTGTATTATCTTAAAAATACTTTTTTGCTAATCCCGGTTGAATTTTTTTTATACTTATAGCTTGAAGAAGTTACCTATAAATAGAAAATTTACCCTGTAAATAGAAAATAGTATTTCCTTTACTGACCCAAAATTGTGCATGCTCCTGTATTGTGCACTCTGTGAGTGCTTTCAACCTGGGAGCTCATGCACTAAGAAACATTTTTATATTATTTATTTTTTTACTACTATTTTTATTACTATTTTTACTCCTTTATTTTCCTGTTTTCTCTTTATGGAATTCACAGAGGTCTGATGTACCCTCCTAAGGATATAATCTTTCAGGGTGTTTTCAAAATCTTGTTTCCAGCATGTGACTTGTCCCTTTCATTTTTTTCTCGAGGAGACTTTTTAAACTTAATTTTCCATTCTTTTATGACAATTTTGAACCTCACCAATTGTAGTTTTAATTTCAAAGAGTTCTTTTCCATTCCTGATTGCTCTTTTTCATAGCATCCTGCTCTTAGTTAAAAATGAAGTAGCTTCTTTTATCCGTAGTGATGCTGTCTAATTTATTTTCTCTGTTTCTTGCATTGGACATTTCCTTAGTTTTCCTTTATTTTTTAATTCTCTTAAAAGTCTTCTGATGCGTGGCAAGGCACTGGTGTTTTGGTGTGAGATATTAAAAACTTTTACTCAGCTCTGTGTGTAGATATTAATGTTCATGCTGATTGCTGATTATATTGAGTTCCTCTTTAGGCTGATAGATATTGGGGAAACTGAAGTGTCAGTGCTTGGAGATTTTTCCTTTAGCAATGAACCCTCTTCTGGATTGGTAAGTTTTCTTCTTTCTGATGCCAAGGGTTCTTTGGATGGGAAGGAGAATCTCAGCTGCCATCTTTGCAGATTTTGTGTTGACTCCTCTTCCTCAACCCCACACTACCCATACATGCACAATAGTTATTGGTCACTTGAGTCTCAAGTCTTTTCGTTAGATAACCCAATATTCTAACTGAAGTTTACATGATTCGCTGTTGGCAATCTAGGTGGAGGAATGAGTGAGATTTATGTTGCCTCTTGATCTCAGCCGTTCTCACCATGTAAGTCTTTGGACATTTTAGGATTCAGTGGGAATTATTGTCCATATCTCTAGCTACAAATATGTTAGGATATTACTATTTCAGTCCTCATAAATGTGGTATTTTTCCATCCACTTTCTAAATTCTGAAAATTTGTTGAAATCCCTATAATGCTGATGTATGCTTACCTATTCTCTTGATTCTTGCGATTCGATTTTAAATGTTTTGTTGACAAGCTATTTTCACAGTCTTAGTAATAAAAAGATCTAAATACTTGAAAGGTCTTCCTTATTTAAATGATGGATGCTCCTACAGTTAATCTGATCTCTGTGACTCCTAGTTGGAGTATGTGTTAGTCCGGGTAGACTAGAGAAACAAATTCATAGACACGCATATGGATATAAGGGAAAGGTTTATATCCAATAGGAATGGAACATTGAGAAAGCATCCCAACCCAGTCCAGTCCAAGGTCATCAATACAACATTAGCCCTTATCTCCGATGCCAGTCTATAAATTCTCCTTCTGACTCATGAAGCACATGCAGTTGAAGCATCCTGATGCTGGCAGTGGACTCCCCATGACTCCTCATTTCCAGGCCTCAGAGTCCATCAGCAGCATCCAGTGGTGGTAGAAGCAACTCAGTGCTGGCAGGGGTCTCCATGTGACTTCTCCAGCTTCAGAGGTCTGGTTCCATCAGGGTAAGGCCTTGTAGCTTCTCCTCTGTTTCTTCCGGTTCCTCCGATGCAGCCCTCTTGTCTTGTCAGAAGATCGGCATCCCAGAGACTCAGTCTAGTCTTTCTTCTTTAATTGGGAAACACCACGAACCTTCCCAGAATTCTCAGGAGAGAGCCATGGCCACACAGAGGCCTCATCGGCTACTCATTGGCTATCTCCAGATTAACAGGCTAGACTCCCTCTATATCCCAATCATGAACTTGACATCACAAATACATAACCGCCACAGAGTATAATTTCATTCACCACACTATCTTCTTTTATATCACAAGACTAAAGTACAGCAGCATTAAGATGCTCAAAGTCACATAGCTAGTGAATATCACAGATAGGTTCAATCTTGCTTCGATTTGATTCTGGAGTCACCCTAGTGCGTCCCACCCCACCATTTATTTAGCAGAAAAGCATTAGGCAAAAGTTATGGCCTCTTTGTCAGAACAAATGTCTATTTCTCTGTTAGGAAGGATTGCTTTCTTATTTCAGCAGGGGTTTCATTACTAAGTCATGTTTGCCCTGCTGTCTCCTATATTTCTTCATTGGGTTCAGTATTGATTTTACTTGCCCCGGGTTTGTGGTTCTCTGCCTTCTTTGATGTGCCTTGTTTGCCATCTTTGAAGTACCCTTAGATTTGTGGGAGACAGCCCTGCCCTCCCATGTCCTTCTGCTTCATCTCTTTCTGCTTTGCTGCCTTGTAAGGTAATTGATTTCACAGGAAAGCCTGCTGGGTTTGGGGTAAAAATCAATATCCCATTAGACAACACTGAGGAGTAGTGGCAATAGCTCCTTGGCAGCTTGTCCACTGACGTAGCATGCTGGGTCCATGTTCCAGGACTGAGGTAGCCTGACATGCCGAGAGATATGCTGAAGCAATCAGAGTGTCCAAGTGATTTTTTCAAAAAGTCAATGACAGAAAAATTAGGAGCTATAAATCCATTCATTTGAAGTAAATGAACTAGACTTATGTTTTGAGAAAAATTTTGCCTGTCAAGGATTCAGGAGAGAGAAATGCCATTGCAAAGTTTTATAATTCCTGGCCACTTTGAAATTTCTTGTGTAGGCACAATGTTTGATGAGCTATAAGGCAAGACATTTAACTTTTATATTCCCTATGGTTCTGATAATGAAAGAGGGTTGTTAGCTTTGCCGAGTCTGGCTTTACTGATGCAGTATGTTTCTGACGTCTTTTGTTTAATATCATTTTTAAACAGTGCCCCGAAGACTCATTTTACTACCCCCAGATAAGTTCCTTTGTAATAAAAAGGTGGATCTCTGGTTCATCTGCTTGTGAGTTTAGATTTTGCATTTCAGATTTTTGTAAAGAAGGTCAGACTACCAACATCACTCTAGTAACAGAACCCATACTTAATCCAAAATGCCTAAATTCCTTTCGCTCCCATTTTTAAGAAAACACTACATTCTTAGAAATGGGAGAATGGTTGAAAATCATCTTTAGCTGAACTCTTTCTTTGAAAGAATCAGTTCATTTTTCTTCAAGTAATCAGTATATATATACATATATCATATCATATCATATATAATATATCATATATATCGGTATATATACATATATAGTTCCATTCAATATATATTTCTCCTTTCTAGTTCATGGATTGTTTATAGATGCCCAATCTCTTGCTTGGACTTCGAGAGAAAGATATAGATATGATGACACTACTTCCTATAATTATCCCAGTTTAAAACCAATCACTCATTTTTTCCTCTTTTTTCCTAATAGCCCTTGAATATGAGCATTGAACTACTATCTTTTCCTTATGGTGAAAATACCTAGAAATATAACACAGGATTAAAATAATCTCTATTTTTATTAAAGTAATCTTTAATTTATTTCACTATTTACATTGTTTATATCCATTTGAGCTATCCATATGGTGCTACATATATCCCTCTCTTACTATCTCATTGTCTCAAAAATGCTTATTTATGAAAATGGTAAAAAAAATTATCTGACTGTTTTGCATATTAATGACAAATGTCTGGCAGTATGAATGCTGAGGTGCTCGATGAAAGTCATGTCAGATCTGATGAAGAAAGTTATGCATCAGTTTGGCTTGTCCATAATATTCTGGGTTGTGTCAGTTATGTAATAACATCATTTGGAAGTTAAGTAATTGGACAGTTAGGTTATAATGTAATCATCCTCCATTTGGTGGTCTAATGTGGTCAGCCTTTGTTTTTGTATCATGCTGATATTTAAATGGTGACCTGGTCTTTGTAACCAAATTATGTCAATAAGTGAGGAGTGGGTCTAAGCGTACATATATAAACACACACATACACCTGTATATGTATGTGTAAGTGTATATTTAATACAAATAATTGTGTGTACATATATGCCTATATATGTCTGTAAATTTTAGGGGGCATCAAAGTTTGTGGGGGAAAATATCTATGAACTTTTCATTCCATTTCCCACAAACTTTTTGAAGTCCCGCTGTACTGTGTATGTGAGTGTACATGTGTGTATTTTATATTGAACCACTATTGGTTTTGTAAGCCATGCATTGCTTATGTCTGTTCAAAATACAATACAATACACACACATCATTGATGTAGATTATCCAAATGGGCATAAAACTGAGATAGTAAATGCAATCTCTAGGTTACCTACCTTTCCTCAGAAAACCCCATGCTCCATGTATTTTAAACAGACGTAAGCAATATATGACTTAAACAAAAAAGATATAAAGAAGAAAAGGAATGTGTCAGGATTGTATCTTATTGCCATGCTTATTCCCTATATGCGTTAGAGCAAACAGTCTGAGAAGCTGGACTCGATGAAGAGAAACTGGACATCTGTGTGGGAAAAGAGCTCAAGAACAACCTACCAAATGCAGATGACATAGCTTTTCATGCTGAAAGTCTAGAGGACTTGAAACACTAGAAACAATAATTGACCAGCAGACTAGTACTGCAGTATGACTGCACTTCAACAAAGAGAAAAATTAAAGTATTCTCATCATGCCATCATGATAAACAGAGCAAATTGATGTTTGTTGTCAAGGATTTAATTTTATTGGAGTAAACAAACAATGCCCATGAAAGCAGTGAATCAATGTAGTACATAAAATCATATTTAAGAACATATTAAACATATTAATGTTATTTTATTACAAGAGGTTATATTGGACAGAGTAGTGTAAAAGACCTTTAAAACTGAAAAAAGCAAAGATGTCATTTTGAAGACGAACATGCACCTGACTCAAATCAGGGCATTTTTATTGCCTCATGTGGATATAAAAACTGACAACAAATAAGGAAGACTAAAGAATCAATACATTGGAATTACAATTTTGGAAAAGAAAGTAGAAAGTAATATGCACTGCCAGAACAAATAAACCTTTCTTGGAGGAAGTACAGTCAGAATAGATGGCAAGGCTTTATCTCATGGTCTTTGGTCATGTTATCTAAAGAAACCAACTCCTGGGAAAAAAGACATTATCCTTGGTAAATAAAGGGTCACTGAAAATGAGAAACTCCATTAGTGTCATCAGTTGACACAGTGACTGCAACACTGGGCTCAAACATACCAACTGTGAGAGCAGCCCATAACAAGATACCCACTTGATGGCACTAATAAAACGAAACAGGTTCCTAGTTTGCAAAGACTCCTCCATTACCTGGTTCCCGATTATCAGTCACATACATATGTACATTTCTTTATAGAAATGGTTAATTTTCTTCCACCTCCCTCTAGCTATAAATCTTCCCAAATGTCAACTTCTGCATGCTTTCTCAAGTCACAGTAATTGGTCAGTAGTATTCACATAATACCATTGTGGTCACTCATGATATTATTTCCTCTTGGACTCCAAATTACTCTAGTTTTTTTACAGTGTACACATGATTGAAACCAAATTCATCAGAATTCTGTTTCAGGAGCTTTCCTTGGGGCTGTGAATAGGAATTCTACTTATTTATGTAGCCCAGATTCTACTGGTAATCATATCCCTGCAAAGAAGACGGAGAAAATAAAACTGATCTGACAATGTTTGAGAGAGTCTACTTCTATTTTCTGGGGTTCATGGAGTACCCTGAAACACTGTCACTCCTGAGAAGTGCCCTAGAATCCCATGAAAGGCTAGTCAATTCAGTGGATTTTGGATTCTTGCAACCCCAAAAATCTTGTTAATCATGTTGATAAAGTGCACTTGCTCTAGTAAATGATTACTTAAACAAATGTCTTACACTTAAACTATCAATTTGAGAAATGGTTCCCATTAAATGATAATTATTCTCAGGACTCCCAGAAGTTTAACTACATCAGTCAAGGATGGGAGATAATCTCAGGGGTCACCTTCAACTGTTTCAACAAAAAGTAGACTATCAGCCCTCTTCTTTCACAATTGATCAAACTGAGGCCAGAAAGAGAACTTGCTTTGCCTATAGTACTGCCCTAGTATGTAGCAATGTCAAGGAAGAGCGCTCACGTCTTTGAATCCCATGTCTTAAACTGTCCTGCAGTTCTAAATAATGTAAGTCAACATAGAGAAGACCACAATATTTTTTTGATAATCAATTGTTATCAGTCCCTTTTCCTTTTTGTAGGGTCATTGTTTCATAAATTACCTGTTGAGCACACATATGCCAATAGGTGTTATGCTAAATGCTGCTAACACTCCAGTACCTAGCTAGGTACTATTTCTGCTGCAAATAAGTTTATAATCTAGAGCAGTGGTTCTCCATCTTCCTAATGTTGCAGCCTTTAATACTGCTCCTCATGTGGTGGTGACACCCCCACCCCGACCACAAAATTAGTTATGTTGCTAATTCATAACTGTGATTTAACTACAGCTACAAATCAGGCAACCCCTGTGACAGTCGTTCAACCCCCAAAGGGGTCACAACCCACAGGTTGATTCAGAGGGAGAGTAAATTTCTAAAAAAATAGCAGTTGTGGATGATTATAGGTTTTACAGACAACTATGATGCACCTGGGAGATGCACCCAACCTCCTCTTGCTGAGGGTGGAAGACAGTGGTCTGAAAAGTCTCACTCAGACACATAATGACAGGACCATGGCACAACCAGTTGAGCCCATTTTTACCAATCTCACTACTAGTCATCTCACTCTACTCTCTGAACTCATGGGGACTTCATTTTTATCTGGGTTTAAAAAATGGGAAAGGGAAAATGGGGTTAGTTCCCTAGGTGATGGTAAGAAATCACAAGGGTAATAGGAGGTCACCTTCAAAAAGTTCATGGAAAAATTTCATTATCTTTTCATTCCATTTCCCCCTGAACTTTATGAAGCCCTTTTGTACAAATTCAGTTAAAAAATATCTTTGTCTACCCAATAACAAAACTCCTATCCACATTTCCAGTCAATAGTTCCTGATTTTGTTAAAGAGCAATGTTAACCTTATGTGATAGAGCGTGAAATAAGAGCCTTATGATCATACCAGTTTATGAAATTCTGTACATTAATATCCTGCTTGGAGATGGACAATGAATACTCACATTTTACATATAATTGAGAAGGACGACAGGGGAGGCGTGTTCTGCTTACTTCTGCTCCTCCTACCTTGACCCCTACTGTGCTGTGGATCTACCCCCTCTGATCCTGCTCCTGTCATATTACCGAGGTTTCTTGCATGCTTTCTTGTCCTGAATACTGAACAGACTGCTATGTAATGCCACAAGTTCACTCATATTAATTGATATGGTCTTTTAAGATTCTCAGCAACTCTGTGATAAAGAGACCACTTGGAATTACTTCAACATGACATTTCCCAAACTTACTTGACTGTATCACTATTATTGTTAGATGCCATTGGGATCATTCTGACTGTTGGTGAGTCCAGGTGTGCAAATGAGAACTGTTCCTTAGGCCTTTCAGAGCCATACACTTAATGGAAGCAAGTTACCAGACCCGTCTTTTGAGATCCCTGTGGGTAGCTTCTTAGCACCAATCTTTGGGCTTAAACATTTGCACCACCCAGACACTTTAATTAAGCACGAGTGCTCTTTATTACTTCTATGCCAATATATGAACTATGGTGCACGCTACGAGAAGTGTGTGTTGACTTTAACTCTTAGGATCTCCAGCAGAGAGAGCAGAACCACCCCCAGGGGTTTCCATGTGTTTACTCTTTCTTCACTCTTTACCCTCAGACTCTTTATGGTTGTCAAATGCCTCTTCTTGAACTCCTGCCCTGGAGGTTATCAGACCAATACTTAACCTAGGACACCAGCAGGGCAACGATGACAGCGGTTCTTCATCTGTGGATCATGACCCCTTTGGGGGTGAAACAACCTTTTTGATAGGGTGGCCTACATTGACTCTGATCTTGCTTATTGGCTTCATTGTTAGGAATTCTGTCTTCTTCAAGTTAAGGCATAATCCATAGGAAAGGTTGTAGATTGTTAACACTATTTTTCATTTAGCCTCCATGAACTCCACTTTCCTCATCTATACAATGAGGGTAATATCCATCACCTCAGCACTAATTGTGAATATTACATGGATTTCCAAGTAACTCAGCATCAGAAAGCCTGATTGAAGCTTGGGATCCCAGTGAAAGGACGCAGTCAGCCAAAGATAAGAGGAGAGATAATCTCAGGGGGAAAGGAAGGTGGGAGAACTAAGCAGACTACATTATAGTGTCCACTGGGGTAGCGCCCATGTTAATTAAGGTCGATGAAAGTTAGCAAGATATGTGGCACTTATATACCACCACAAATGAGTGTTGAGCCAACTTAGAGAAAACATTTTGAAAGCCCTGTTCTGTGTGAGACTTCTTACTGTGATACTATTATCCAGTAGACCACATGCTCTAATTAAAGTTTCAAAGGGCTGAGGAATTTAGTGTCCTAACCTTCCAGCCATGGGTACATTTGGCATTTTGTTTGAGGTTGATGTATTTGGAAAGATTATGGGAGGATGAATTATTGGCCAGCGTCTAACCAGGCAGATGTGAAAGCTTTCTGCTAGATGTTTTGCTCTCTGGCACTGAGTGGGTCAAAGATGAAATAATTTGCCACTAGACAGATGTTCTGAAGGGCTAATTAAAACATTGTCAAGTTCTCAGGCCCTCGGAAGGTTAGACGTGTGCTCTTTCCTCTATAGTCAGATTAGTATCACATTAGAACCACAGCAGACTTGATATTTCCAGAAAGCCTGCAACAGAAACAAAAAAGGATCCTGTTTCTAAGATAGGTCTTAATTGTTAAGAGTGATTTTCAAAGCTGATTGCACACTTGAGGTAAATGAGATCTTTAAAAAAAAATACTATGCTGGGACTGACTCTATTCCCATTAGATCAAATATTTGGGAGTAGGGCTCACTTGCTAACAGTTAAAACAACAATAACAACAACAAGGCAAAACTCACCTCGTGATTTGAATACGCAGTAGGACTTAAAGGTACCGATTAAAAATTAAACCCATTTTAATGTGTTTTAATCCTGGAGATACCAAAATAGAGCAGGATGGGAATGGAGCTTAGATCAGTTATTAAAATGTCAGAAAAGCCAAAATTTTTTTCTGCTGTGGCTAAAGTTCCTTAACCATGTTATCTCTCAGCTTCCTTCTCTTTGAAACACCAATAGTATCTCACTAATGAATCATTGTGAAGAATGAATGTGAAAATTATTTCATAAAGCACTGTTAAGTGCCCAGCACTGACTAGGCTCTTCATTATAATTCTAGTAGTTGCTACCAAGCAATCAAATTGATGTGAATGGATGGGGCTATAAGAGAGACCCCAAAACTAATATTATGTGGATTTAGTGTTAGAAATTCAGACCATCAGACTTGCTTGTTAATGGTAATGCAAAGATTCTGAGCTGAGGCACCTAAATCATCACACATCCTCCTAAAGCAGCCAGCAAAATAGACTATCATGTCATATTGCAAATATGCAAATAGATTACAGTCATTGTCTGCCCAAGGACCTGTGTGTTGGACATGATAGAGCATTTAAATTTCTTATATAGAGCAAACAATGCTGCTGAGGGTGTTGTTGCAACTCAGTGAAATATATTCAAGTAAATCTTATCAGGTTGCTTAAGTGTTTAAGTCAACAGCTCAATTCCAAACAATCACCTAGATAATGTGGGTTTGGGTGTACATCCCCATGGGTGCCAAGAAGCTCCATCAATGTCATGGCAATCTGTCTGGCCAAATGCTTGAATCTTTAATTCTGTCAACTGGGATTTATTAGCAAGGACAGCCTTGGACAGAAGGCAGAGGGAAATTTCATCTGCACTTTTCTTTCTTTCTCCATAGTCCAGAACCATTGGCTGTGACTCCAAAGATATTTAGAAAGAGGAAAGGGAAGAAAAAAGTGAATTATAAGTCTGCCAGTATCACAAATGAGCTTTGCTTCTATTTTCAGTCTGGCCGGACAAGTGCCTCCCATCCTGTTTCTTTATTTTCAGAAATCATAGATGTGGTTAAAAGAGCTTAGCTGTAGACTCATTCAAGTCTACACTCCAGTTGGCCCTTATAGTGTATGACGTGGGGTCACCAGTTAACTTTACCTTTTCCAACCTTCACTCCCTCCTGCTACAAAATGAAGAACTGGTGTATACAGATGGCTGTTTCTTTGATGATTAAATGAGTTACTGTAGGATAACATTTGCTGAATGTGTATCATATGCCCTCTCATGTCATATTTCATATGTTCCAAATATCAACATGTATTAATTAAAATAACTTGTGAGATAGGATATTTTAATAATCTTTATTTCCCACCTAGTTAAAGGATCATCACGGAGTGGGAAAGCAACTATTCCAAGGTCACATGGCCAAAACGTCGGGATGTGGAGCTATGTGTCTGGCGTCAAGCCTATACTCCAATCACTAGATTGTCTGCCAGTTTGTAGCAAGACTGGTCAGAACTGTGCTGAAAGTGAAGGTTTGCTCTTCTCCCTGGCTTCCTCTAATTTGAAATTCTCTAATTTGAAATATACACACCATGTTAGAGTTGCAGCGTGGTATTCGTGACAGCTATGCACTAAATCCTTACTAAGATGGTAAGCGTTAAAGCAGAAGGCAAATGTCTGTATAATTCTGTATAGTACTGGATTTGTATCAACTCATTGTCACGGCGTCAATTCTGACTCATAGCATCCATTTAGTGCAGACAAGCTAGAACTGCCCTGTGGGTTTCTGAGACTGTAACTCGGTAAGGGAGTCGAAACCCCCCTTTTTCGTTTGGGCAGAGCTGGTTCAAACTAATGGTTCTATTGACAGCAGTCCAACATGTAACTATGACACATAGAATTGGATTTCTGCGGCAAAAGAGTCCTGGCTAATTGATCCTTCAGTGTGCTCTAGTGATCCAGTTGCTCATGTTTTTTTTCTAATTTTATTAATCTGTATTGTTTATAAAAGTCTTCCTAGTATATAAGATGGATTAAAAAGTTCCTGGGGGGGGAAAGTTCATGAAAAAAACCTTTAATCTTTCCATTGTTTTTTCCCCATAAACCTTCAGAAGGCTCTTTTCTATAAGCGTAGTCAGGGACGTGCCTGGTGCTGTAATCTCCACTTTCTTGTCTGTAGTTATTTTGGACTCACGGGGAAGACGGGCCTGACAATGTACTTCCAACAGGTCAGAGCCGTGAATGCAGTTTGAGTCTGTACCAATTGGGTCTCTGAGAGTCAGGGTTCGCTGGAAGCAGCTGACAAAGAGAGAGCTTGCCTCTGTTCTGCCGATTTATTGGGTCTTACACTTCTTTCCCCATGGGCTCTGATCCTAGGGCTTACATCAGCTCAGAGTTTTAAGTTGCTTGCCGTGCTAAACTTCACAAGATGTCTTTCACCAGCATCATACTGTCCTTTACAAAAATAATGCAACTAAGCTAGTACTAATAACCGGCTTAGGTTTTAGTAACTTTTCACAGCATGATGATGGATTTTAATTGATTTCTACATTAAAAAATCTAGTATATCAGTCCCCTTACTAGTAGCTTTTAAAAAATATGTATAATGCTGAAAGAAAATCCTTCACTTGTATATTAGCATCTAAACTAAAGTAATCAGATTTGAAGTGGGACACCATTGACCAGGGGTGGGGAGGGGGTTCTTGATTAAAAATTTGGTCTATATAGGGCAGCAAAAATTTTCATAGAATGCAAAAATAGTATTGTAGTATATTTATTTTACTTTTGAAATGCCACAGGATGTTGTTAAATTGTTAAAAAGCGGAATGTCTGGTGACTTTAATCTAAACAAAAATTTGAAAATTACTGTTGGCAAATCTAAGTTACCTTGGGTATGAAGTCAGCAACTTTTAAATATTGAAAACTTCCTTTTTCTGTCATATAAGTATATTCTTATTATATGTGAAAGATAAAGGAACTAAGACTTAGGTAGTACCTCCTGGGCCAGTTGTTGTTTAGCATCAAGTCAATTCTGGCCCAGAGTCACTTATAAATCAGACTTGCAATGAAAGTGGTTCAGGAGAAGCGAGGCTTTGGCAACAGAAAGAACAGTCCCCGTATTCTGGGCTGGGACCTCCCCACTGTGTGATCCCAAGGGGCTTTCTCAACCTTTAAGAACCTACAGTGTCTCAGCTGCAAATAGATAAGATAATGCTCCCACGATTGCTATTTGAAGTCTGATTGTGCTGCTTCCTTGCCCAAAAGAAGCGCAATAGCTAAACACATATCAGTCTAGTGGTTTACCAATGGATCTGGACCCCTGTTGCCTCACTCCTCTGCCATCAAGTCTATTTGCATTCCTGGTGACCCTAGAGGACAGGAGAGAACAGCCCCTGTGGGTTTCTAAGACTGTAACTCTTCACAGGAGTAGTCTCTTCTCTCCCAGGGAGCTTGTTGAGATGTTCCAGAGACTCGGTGCTTACAGCCATGGGGCTGTTCTCACTATGCCACCAGGATTTCTTTAGTGAAAGGTGTGTGGAAGACTTCTTTAGTCCTCCACATTTACCGGAAGACTGAGCAAGCCTAGCCAGTCCCACTTTCCCCTAATCGGAAATGGAGCCAGGCCAGGGAAGAGGCTCTTAGTGCACCACAAAAACAAGAGGTGATTGTAAAGGGCTGTGCACTCCGCTTGGTCCATCCTTAAGACACAGGCCCTGCCTAGGTCCAGTTACTGCTTGGGTATTAGTACCTCAACTGTGGCCCTGGACATGATCCTAGAAAGAGGAGGAGCATTTGAGCTGTGAGGATTGACTTTAGCATCGAGTACTCAGAACTTCAAATGTTCTCTGACTTTCCCTGGCTTTCAGGGGCTGAAGCAGGTAAGCATGAGCTGATGATAAAAATGCCATCCCCTTTCCCCCAAGAGCTGCAACAAAGTCACTATAAACAAAAATCTAACCGTGCTCAATAAGGTTTCAAATGACAGTAAGTAAGATAATGTCGAAGTATTTAACTATAACTTGTCCATGTTGTGAAAGTTCCAACTTGGGCACTCCGCAGAGGGAATTGATTTTATTTTTTAATGATGGATGTGTGGAACAAGGGAGAGAATGAGTGCTATGTGGCTGTCAGGGTTCTCCAGATTTCAAAAGATTTACACCTCTGAAAGACAGTTGGTCGATCACTTTTTTTTTTTGCTGTCTATTAATGGACAATATTGTGGGAGAATACAGTTCTTACTCTTTTCATTCACGCAATTTTATACAGGAGGAAAGGAAAATTCAGACAAATGAAAATATTTTGGTAAGCAAACTAATAATACTAGTAGAATAAAGGATCTAAGAAACATCCACCTAAGTATTTCATGCTGTAGGTTTGGAAACTAAGAAGCATTGTTATGGTGGCTCCATCTGATCAACACTTGACTGTAATGTCAGCCGGTCAAACCTGCCGATCTCTGCAGCAGAAAGGTGAGGCACTCCTAAAGATTTACAGCATCAGAAACTCTACAGAGAGCGACTATGCAGCTAACCAACTCAGTGGCAGTGGATTTGGGTCTGATTTAGGTATACCTTCACTCTAAGGAGATCTGGTGGTGCAGTGGCTGAAGGGCTGAACAACTGACTGAAAAATCAGGAATTCTACCCCACTAGCAGCTGTAAGGATCTCTGATGGTGCAGTGGTTATGCTGCGGGCTGACAATCACTAGGCGAGTAGTTTGAATCCACCAGTCATTCAGCGGGAGAACGAGGAGGCTTTCTACGTTCCTAAAATGTAGAGTGACAGAAACCCACAGGGGCGGTTTTATCCCTGCATGTATGGTTATTATTGAGTCAGAATTGACTAGGTGGCAGTGAGTGAGTAGCAGCTTTCTGGGGAAAAAATACTTCCATTAAACATGGTTTCCCATAGGCCAGTTCTACTCTGGCCTATAGGATTATTATGAATCGGGCTTGACTCAGTGTAAATGGGTGTATGCCTCCTCCTCAGCCATCCACAAGCAAAGAGGCAATTTGACTTTGTGTGTGTTGGAACAGAACTGTGCAACATAGAGCTTCCCTGACCAGGGATTTTGAAAGTAGATTTCCAGACAAAGCTCTAAAAAGGGGAGATACATAAATGGGTTGTTACTGAGAACACTGAAAGTTATCTGAAACTTTCCTAGCAGACAAATTCAGGCTGGAGTTTAAAGAATGGAAAGAATGATAAAGATGATTTACACCCCATGTCATTAACGATGGATGCAATTTGAAAGCCTTTCCTGCATCCTAACATTTAACTTGTAATGTGGTTTTGTGATCGGAAACTGTTACAGGCTTGATATCACACAAAAACCAGGCAATTTAACAATCAGCCCTTATCTCTATTGAATTATGAAGAAATATTGGAGAGGTTTTGTAAATTGTGATAAAACTAGGAAGTTTAATTTTACTGATGATCTCTTTATTTTATTTTACTTCAGTAGATAGTTCTTGTTTATTAGCACATGTGTAGTCCAGGTTAGATATGCTGTATGTACTTGAGTATAAGTTAACATGAATATCAACTGAGGCATCTCATTTTACCACAAAAACTGCATTAAAATATGCTGAAAAACTCAGCTTATACACAAGTATGTATGATAATATATATATATATATATATAATTTTATGGAGAGCTCTAACTGATATCATAACATTCCATAGTTCAGTCCCATCAAACAGTATTGTACAACTGCTACTATATCTTCTTTCTTCTTGGACTCCTTGTTATCAGCTCCCCATATCCCATCTGTATTCCTCCCTACCTCTAAGGAAACCTTATTTTTTATTTTGTTTCTCCCCCGCCCCACATCTTACACCATCCAATATGTCCTTTCACATATAATTCTGTTGTTCTCGTCTTCTAGTGGGGCTGTATTGTCACCCATGCTATCAGTTCCCCCTGCCCCCTTACCATCAGGGAACCATTACTCCTGTTACTGTTTCTGAAGGCTTATGTATCTTGGCTTTCATGTACCAAATGATCTTAATTGTACAAATTATTGCAAGCCTATCAATTAATGAGGTAAAAAAAACCCAACATAATAGTAAGGGGAGAAAATATTAAAGAACCCGGGGGCAGTTATGTAATTTATCAGTGTTCTTCTGCACACTGAGTTTTTCATCCCTTCCATGTGGTCCTTTTGAGAGGGACTGTCCAATTATCTTACAGGTGAGTTTGGGGTCTCCACTACATCCATGTCTCTTCATATTGATTTGGTTGCTTGTTTTTGAACTTCAGATACCTGTTCCTGTCCACACCTCATGATCCCACATGTTGCTGTGCCTCTTCCTTGTTTGTTACTTCTCTGCTAGATGTCTTTCAATAGTCAGGCACCATTAACTGTCTTCACCACATTTCCTTATATACCCATTTTGTCTAGAGTGATTGTGTCAAGAAGGTGAGTATCATATAATGTCACAGTATTAGAACAGACTGGTCTTGTTGCAGAGAATATATATATATATACATACACACATACACACACATACTCACATACATACATACATACACATACACACACCTATATCTTATATTTACATGTATGTATGTCTCTATATATACCTTTATATGTATATATTTTTTCTTTCTTCATATTTCCTCTTTTTCTTTTCCCCTGTCCTAGTGGGTCTTGTTTTTTTGCTCTCTCCACTTTCTGAACAGCAAAAGTAAAAATGCACCTTAAACCTATAGTCAAAAAGTAGATGTTATATTTTAGACCCTAATTCTTGCTCCACAGTTTTTCCAAATTAAAGCTTTTTTTTTTTTCTTGAGACTAGACTTACATACATGATTTTTTTACTTTCCTTCCTGGATTGTCTTGGTTATAGCAGAGTAATAAGCAATGCCCAGTCTTAGTGTCTTTACATAGCAAGTGCTATTCTCACTCCTCCCATATGTTCATCATACAGAGACCCAGGTCCTTGGCTTTTACTTATGCACCCAGGCCAAGGGACGTTCCATCTGCATACTTCTTACTGCAGAACCGGGGCGATAAGAACATGGTAAACTGAGCACTACACACTGCTTCTATATGAGGGCTATACACATTATTTCTCATCACAATTTACTTATCAATGAAAGTCACACATTTGAAGAGATTAAACAAGGCACCTCCACCAATTGACAATAAGGGAGAGAGCTGGGAAACAAACAAATATGTGAAAGTACCACTGCTCACTGTGGGGGATTAGCCTATAGCTCTTTCATTTCAAGGTCACAAAATTTACATGACGGAGAGTAATTATTTGCCTAAATGATATTTTAGTATATAGTACCCTGCTGGACACTAACAGCATGTGAAAATAAGCTATGTTACATTTAGCCTACTGAGTTTTCAGGGCAATAGTTCTACTCACCAAACAACTGGGTGACCATGTAAATTGCATGTATTTCTTCATCCCCCCATACATCCAGGGAAAAGGAGAAGAATATATTATTCCATTGTGAAGAATTATTAACAGGATTAATTGTGATTGTAAGAACATAGAAGTGTAACGTGGGGATTGGTTAGTTTTGCCTTCTTGTTGGGTATACAATAAGTCATCTCATCAGTGACGAGTGGAATATTACTGCCATCAAGAAAGGAGACCTAGAGGAGGTCCTATGAATCCTAAGATCCGTATTGAATCTTTTCATTATAGAAAGGAGAATGGCAGTCGCAGAACCAAGAGACAAAGCACAGAGCAAGTAATGGGCTTCCTAGTGCCCTGAGAGTGTAAATCAGTGCTTTCAGGAAGGAGGTTGGTTGTGTCGTGGGATGCTTCTCACCACTGATTTGAAGACTCTACAGAGTTAGAGTTGAGTGCTAATTATGACTGAGATGTATGGCCAAATGATCACCCATTGTCGACTGTAATAACAAGCTTTGTAATAGTGCCACAACAGGGCAGGCCCTAGGGATCAGAGAGAGGCCTACCTGTGGATATTGTTGGGAAGCCACTATTCTGCCTGAAAAAATACTGTGTCTTGATCATTTCTGGTCCTAAATTGTAATCTGTTAACTTGCTGAATAAATCCTATGATTGTAAGTATAGTCTGTAAGTTCTGGATGATCATTGAAATGAGACACATGCCACAGTTTAGAATTAGAGGATGCAACGGGTGCACTGGCTGGTGTCAGATTCAGTAAAAATGTTGGAGGCAAGAGGCAAATCTTACCTCAATCTCATAGGCATTGGCCTTGGGCAGCTGATGCCATGGATGAGAATCCTCTTTCCCACATATTACTGTGAATCATAAGTCAAATGCAGCCTCCACATTACCCTTTTTACAGAGACCAAAGGTGCCTGGGTGGCATAGTGGTTCAGCATTCACCTGCTAATGATTCTAACCCATCCAGCAACACTGTGGGAGAAAGGGTTGGTTGACCTCCTCCCACAAATGTTACCCACAGACCTCAAGTTGATTTTATAGAGTCCCCAGTGATCCTTTATGGAGTCTCCAAGGCTATAATTTTTACGGGAGCATACATATACTTATCTTTCTCCCATGGAGTGGTTGGTGGGTTTGAACTTGCGATTATCAGTCCAACTCTTAGCCAGCAGCACCACCAGGACTCCTTTAGTCTAGCAAACCCTCTGTGGCAAGTTCTATTTTGCCATAAAGGGTCACAATGAAGCAAAGCGGGTGACATCTAATACCATCAACAAGCACATCTGTGAAACACTAACCCTGTTCGATGAAAAAATACAGAATAAATCTGTTTACATTTCTGAAGTCTTAAAAAGTAAAGTTCTTGAAAGGAAAAAAATGAATGTGAAGAAGATATAAAGAAGCTGCAGTTGTATGGGGTACAAGAAAAGATATGTACATGCATTGTCCCCACTAGTGCCATTTTGTCACCTATACACCTCTGGTCTGGAATGATAGATACCAAATAAGCAAAGCCATTTTGTTTTGTCTCTCCCCCACCTTAGGAAAATATAAACATCGATGAAGCCTCCAGATGTCTGGTGAAACACATCCTGGCCAACGAGTGTGACCTCATGGAGTCTATTGAGCCAGACGTAGTGAAGCCCCATCTCTCCTCACCCAAGGTCGTCAGCTGCTCCAGTTGTGCCAGATCCTAGTGGTCTCCTGACTTGGTGCATGATGAAAAGAGCCCCGTCACCCCTTACTTTGTGCCTTATATTTTACCCTTCCAGGAAAATGTCAGGATAGGGACACACAGGTGGCCCGCCAAAGATCCCATACTTATATCTTTTGAACAAGAGAGAAATAGCAAATCATTTTGGTGTTTTTGTTTCCCCCACCACACTGTTTACAAGTGTTTAAAAGAGTTATTCTGTTATGGAAATTTGTCATAATTCTTATGGCACAGAACCTGACTTTTTATTTGTTGGTTTATACCAATAAGGACTTTGGGTCTCAGAGAGAAAGGAGAGGAAGAGACTAGCTGTCAAGTTCACCATGTGCTTTCCCCATGCCCCTGGTATCTTTGTCTAGATTTCTATACATTCTCTGGTGCCTTAACCCATGAAAATGTCCTTTGCTCCAGCGATGACCTCAATTATCAGTGTCCTAAGAGTTGTCTCTGATTTAGCTTTTCAGAGTCAAGTCAAAAGTCCCTGGTTTTTGTTTTGTTTTTGTCATTTGTCATGCCCTGAATGTTGGTTTTATTGAAAACTGTGCAGAAATGCTTGCTCCCTATCTGTGCCCTTCTGTCAGCTTCCTCTGACTCAAGCTGGAGGAGTCTTGTGGACTTGTCATGCATATTATGTGTATTTTCACAAGTGAAAAATAAAACATTAAAAGATGCTGTTTCCCTACTTCTGAAAGTGCTTGGGATTTTTGTGTGAGTTGTGAATTTGTTTTGACTGTGTAACCCAGCATCTCAGAATACATTTCTAAAACATAGTTAGAAGAGATAAGAAATGTACACTTGAAGGAACTTCTGGATACTGGTAGAGCTGATGTGAGTCTGTTCAATTGCTACTTATTGTTCATATCACCCTTGAAACCAAGAAAGTCATCAGTGTATATGATCAGAGAGACAGATCTTCCTATCTGCTAGTCAAGAAGGGATACACACAAAGCAATATAAAAGAAATGACCAAAGTACACAGAGTGATAAGTGAGTTTGTACAGTGGCTGTGGCACACATGCTACAAGTAGTTACTTTTTTTTTAAATAATGGTATTTTTTTCATTTTAGACATGTTCAATACTGTCTCTCAACAGTCATAAGGCTCCAAATTTCTATAGAAAAAATGGAATTTAATTTGCTCTTTACTGGCTTCGTTTACTTCCCTTTTTCATATCCTGTCTCATTTTCCTGGTGCTGCTGTAACAACTACAACCACTGAAGGGTTTTAAAGAAGAGAATTGTACAGTCTCTCAGCTGAGCAAGCTAGAAGTCTGAATGTAAGACACTGGCTTGAGCGGATGACTCTGGGAGCTGATTCTTGGCTCAATTTCTGTAGCCCCAGCACGTCTCAGTCCCTTGGTGATTTTCATGTGGTATCCATCTTCCTCCTGTTTGTGCCTCCTTTTGTCTGGGTCTGTGCTGCTCCATATATACAGCTATAACCAAGGAGTAACTGTGGGAATGAGTCATCTTGTAATCACTTTTAAAGGCCTACTAAAAAATGAGTTGCTTCTTACAACTACTTCCACTTCTAGAGGTGATATTGATTCCCATGATGGGGAGGGAATACAACTTCTCTTAGAGGACATAAAACGCTCCCACTTGCCCCAGAAGTTCAGTTGCTGACGAGCCATTTGTGTCTCCTCATGCTCATAGACTGGCATGCAGAGAATATAGTTACTGCACAGTGGGACATAATTCATCCTGATTATGAAGTGGTAAGCTTACTGCTGCCTAATGGAACAAGAAGACACTGGCTGAAACCCATGGAATTGACCAGGTGCTTTTTGAATCTTCCATGGCTTGAGAAAACCCAGAGAGCAATTTCAGCAGCAATATATTTGTTCCTCCTCTCACACAATTGGGGGGCAGGGGCGGTTATTAGGAAAGTTAACAGTTATGAAGAGTGACCAGTAAAGAAACAGTCATTGATCCACAACAACTCTCTTAAACCAATAGCCAAATCTCTCTGGTCCATGTCCTCAGCCTCTCAGGCAGCACCGATATCTTGACAAAGAGAAGTAACTGGGGGCTCAAAAGCATAGACTTCAAGGATAGATGTCTGGGTCACCGTACCATGCAATGTTAGGTAGTCTGGCCAACAGAAAAGCTGATTTGGCATGAGTGGTAGAAGAGAGAAAGAATGGCCTCCTTTGGGGGTTTTCTTTCTAGGTGTGTGCATATTTCATTATTATATTTTACTTTGTCTCCACATGCTGCCAAAGGAAAATTTTGATCCAGTTCTTTTACTTCATTGCTTTCACATTCCTTAGCTGCTGTATGATTAAGAACAAGTTGCAGCATCTCTTTTCACATTCACTTTGATCTTTTCTCTCCTTTCTGTCTTTATAATGACCTTTTGTTTACTTCATGTGGGATGTTCTGGATTTCATCTCATAGCTCATCAGGTCTTCTTGCCATTCGTGTTCCATAAACTAAATTTGTTCTTGAGATTTTCTCAAAATACAGGTGGGATAGACTCAAGGTCATATTTTGACTCTTGTGAACCTGTTTTCATTTTATTCAATTTCAGCCTGAGCTGCTTGTTGGGTGATGAATCAAGTCAGTTCCAACTCACAGTGACCATGGACAACAGACGGAAACACCCCCTGGTCCTAGCCATCTTCTCGATTTAACTTACATATGAACAATTGCTGATTTGTTCCACAGTCTCCCAGCTGCCCTGGTTTTAGCTACTGACACTGAGTCTCTACTTTGTCTCTTCCCATAGATGTAGTCAATTTCACTATGCAGAAGGGGATGATACCTAGAGAAGTTAATGTGTATAGTGGTCCTTTCGTTTTGTTAAAAAGAAAGGTATTCGTTATGAAAAAAACCAGTGATCTTGCAAATTTTAGCATGTGACCTCCAGCTTCATTTCTATCACCAAAGTCTTATTTTCCAACTACTGTTGCTTCCTCGTTGTTTCCATTTTTTGCCTTTAAATTGCCAGTCATTACAAAGGCATCTTGACTGTATGTTTGATCAATTTCAGGTGAACAATTTGGTAGACTTATGCAATTTCTTCACCGCTAGCTTCTGTGGCTGATGCATGGGTTTGAATAATAGCTGTATTGATTGAATTTCCTTGGAGGCAGATAGATACAATTCTGTCATAGACAGCACTGTTCTTCAAGATGTAGTTTGAAATGTCATTTTTTAAAAATTATTAAAGAAACACCATTCCTTTTCACTTGGAAACCTAGAACAGATCTGTGTTTGGCCAGACAGGAGATTTATACCCTCTCCCCGCAGAATGCAAGGGCCAACTAGGGTTTACTGGAACTGAGATGCTTTCTCAGGTAGGGGCTCCCTATCTCTAGGTGAACCCATTCCAGGACACCCTGCCTTTCACAAAGAAAAAGGAACTCTCCTCGGGGTTCCTAATGGCTTCAATTCCACTTGATCCCTCATGCAGCTGGTCTTCAGAAATATAGACTGGGAGATCTGAACCTAACTTCCTTTCAATTGGTTAAGGGAAACAGAGGTGATGGCCCATCTTGTTGGGTGAGTGATGCTTGGTGAATTCTGCTTGTCTGTCCATTTGGCATACTGTGGTGGCTTGTGTGTTGTCATGCTGGAAGCTATGGCACTGGTATTTCAAAAATCAGCAGGGGCACCCAAAGTGAAAAGGTTTAGGGACAAAAAACAGACTTCAAAGAAGAAATATATTCACTTCTGTGGAATTAGTCACAGAAGATGGTATATGGACAAAATGGAAACATTGTCAGAGACTGGAAACTTCATGAAAAGAACCATAATGTTGTCAGAGATCATGCCAGAGGATGAGCCCCTCAGGTTGGAAGCCACATGAAATATGATGTGAATGGAGCAAAGTCTTTGGGACCTTCATTTGCTGTGGGGCATGGCACAAAGTGGAAAGAAACCACTTCAAATAACAGTTAATAATTGGGACTTGCAATATAAGAATTATGAATTTGGGAATATTGGAAGTTGAAAAATTGAACGGCATACATAAAAAATTGACATTGCAGCCACTAATGAACCAAAGTGGATTGCTATTGGTCACTTTGAATCAGAAAATCATATGGTTTATTATACTGGGAACAAAATCATCAAGGGCAATGTCGCTGCCTTCACTACCCAGAAAACTTTCCAAGATCTAGCTTCAAGTACAATGCTGTTATAATGGGAGTACATTTATCTGAACACAAAGGTATCCAGTCAATAAAGCTATTATTCCACTGACCACTACATCTATTGATGCTATTCCCCAGATTCCCAAGAAATATTATATATGAACGATACAATTCCTTAAAGTATTCAAAGACCTAAAAATATCGTCAGAACAGTTACTGTAAGTTCAGTAGCAGCATAATGGGGATTTTCTAGATGAATATAATACATCAAAGAATTCACTAAACTCTTTCTAGTTTTTCAAATACAGTGACTATTATGTAATTGACCGAACCACTAAAGAAATGGGACCCTACTTCTACAGTGAAAAGGTGATTAAGGATAAATCACAGATCTGATGATGCTGGAATAAAAGTGCAAAACATTTCAGGTGAGAACGCCAACCAGCAAGCAATTTAGAAATATAGTAAATGCAATTTTATTATTTTTATCTGGTTTTAGTTTATATTGCATTACTATTTTAAAGCTTTCTCGCAGCATACTCTGCTCTTGTCATTGTGCTCATGCATGTATCAGCTGCATGAACTGATAAACTACTTTTCAGTATATATTTTTAATACTTACAAAATCATTAGGCTTCTGGAGCAGTTGCTAAATATCTGAATCAAACCCCTGACAAGAAGCACATACCAATCTATGGCAGGAAATCTGGAAGAAAGTCACTTTACCAACTGACTGTAACAGATTCAAGGGTGTGCCCATTCCAAAGAAAGGTGACCCAACAGAATGCTCAAGTTACATAACACGATCACTGATATCACATTGAGTGGGAACTCACACAAGTTCAGATAGGATTCTCTAGGGGTCCTGGATATTATTGTTGACATCAGCTGGATTTTGGCTGAAAGTATAGACTACCGGAAATATGTTTATTTGTGCTCTCTTTGTTTATTTGTGTGCTATGCATAGCTTTGAGAAAAAATGCAATCCCAGAACATTACATATATTTCATGAGGAGTCTGTACATATATCAAGAGGCAGATGTGTGAACAGAACAAGGGCACATTGCATGATCTAGAATCTGGAAAAGTGTTTGTTCTCCTTGTAATCATAGAAATTGGGCTGAGCCCCAGTGGCATAGTGGTTGTGCGCGGGACTGCGGCCCACTGGGATGGAGGTTCAATTCCCGCTCACAGGAGCAAAGGCTGGGCCTCCTACTCCCACCACCAGGGCAGTGATGCCTAAAATAAAAAAAAATCATAGAAATTGTTTTATGTGAACACAAACATGACATCAGGATTGGAGGAAGGTTGACTAACAACCTGCCATGTGCAGATGACACAACCTTGCTTGCTGCAAGTGAGGACTTGAAACTCTCATTAATGAGTAACAATATTGCAACCTTCAGTATGGATTGCAACAGTGAAAAGAAAACCAAAATCCTGAAAACTAGACAAATAACTAACACCATGATAAATGGGAAAAAGATTCAAGTTGTCAAGGACTTTATACTGCTCGGATGCACGATCAATGTTCAGGGAAGCAGCAGTCAAGAGATTCAGTAATTCAGTAATTCAGTAATTCAGAGATTCAGTAATTCAGTAGCATTCAGTAAATCTGCTGCACAGGACTTATTCAAAGTGCTGTCAAGCAAGAATGCTACTTTAAGGATTAAGGTGCACCTGACCCAAGCCATGATGTCTTCAATGTGCCTTATGCATGTGAAAGTTGAACGTGGAATAAGGAAGACCAAAGAAAAATTGCTGTGTCTGAATTGTTATGCAGGCAAGGAATATTGAAAGTAGCAGGCACTACCAATGGAACAAACAACTCTGGCTCTGAAAACATACAGCCAGGTTTAGCCGTAGAAACAAAGAGGCCGAGACTTAATCTCACATGCTTTGGACATGTTGTCAGGAGACGCCAATCTCTGAAGAAGCACATCAGGCTTGATGATGTGGAAGGACAGACCAAAAGAGGCAGATCTTCAATAGGATTGACAAAGCGGCTGCACAAGTGGGTGCAAGCATGAGCACGCAGGCAAAGGTGGCGCAGAACAAGGCAGGTTTCCTAACAAGAAGGTCCCTCTTGGTTATGCCATTCCTTGCATGGCAAAATGTGTGATATTCTGATTCAAAGTGGCCACTACCAGTCTATTTCAGCCCACTGCTGCCTAGAATATGGTTCATTGGCATTCCATTTCATTTTTTAACAACTTCCAATTTTCCTATCTCCATTTTTGAGCATTCTAAGTCCCAATCCTGACGAGATGTTTCCTGTTGTTTTTTTCTCACTCAACTCCCCATCTGCAGATGATGATCCTGCAGGCTTGATTACCACAGCCTTGATTTCATTCCTGTCTCTTTTAAGACAGCTTTCCTCACTCATATTTTGATAGGCATTCGATCTGATTGTCTCATCTTTTGACACCATCTCTGATGGGTCTGCTTCTATTCATGAGGCTTTCAGTATCTGGCAATGCTTTGATGTCATCCATAAAAATTTCACTTTCTCATCCCACTGAAGTGAACATCCCAGGCTTTGTTCGTAGTGTGTTTTTTTTTTCTGGAGGCTCTGCTGAGACCTGCTCACTTTGGGTGACTTTTCTGATATTTGACATACCAGCAACACAGCCTTCAGCATCACAGCAGCACACCAACCACCGCACGATGACAAGATGACAGACAGGTGGCTGACTGGCCACGTAATGGCTACAACTTTGAGTGGCTCTAAATTAGCTCAGCCAAGCGGTCACTTTCATCACCCTGGACTCTGTAATCAACACTTTCTTTTTAAAGATTCTTTGAAGGCATTATCAGGGATATTATGTAAGATTAGAACTAATTGTCATCTACCCCCTTTCCATAGTGAAAAAAGTAGGATAACAGTATTCAGAACAAATCATCCTTCACTCATTTACCCCCCCCACCTGCACAATCAATATTTATTGAATACTTCCTGTATTCCTAACCCTTTCTTGGCACCAATGTGGAGACATATCTGAATAATTCTTGGTATAAGTCTAAAGTATGGTCAGGTAGAAGATTCAGCAAGCATGTCATCAAGTTACCATGTTGTAAGTGCAAATCAAGATGATTTATTCTGAAATGCAATTTGTCTTTAAATGCAGGGTTCCAGCGCTCGCTCTGTTTAGGGAAATAGGAGCTATCTCCAACCACTCCCTCTCTCCAGAATACTCCTAACCATTACGATAATATAAACATGTTCCCTTTAGATTTTGCGAACACAGGACTGAGCCCCGAAAATGACAATAGAACTTACTCGCCACCAGTCACCGCGAGAGACTTCGCTTTGCTGTCAGAGAGGTAGTGTAATGAGCTAATACAGGTAACGCACTTGGCAAAATGCCAGAAGCAGAGCAAGCAATATCTCAATGTGCCTATTACGATGCTATTCTGCCTGAGTAAATAATTATATATTGAGTTATAGAAAACTTATCGTGTAAGAACAACAGTTATTTGTGGAGGTATTCAAACACAGTGACCCGGCAAATCCACAGATACAGAAAGTAAATTGGTCATTGCCTTTTCCAGGAGTCTGTGGAGGGATTGAGGAACGGTGGCTAAAGGATGTGCTTTTTTTTAAATGGGGGATGATGAAAATATTCTGGCATTAATTATAATGATGGTTGTACAGCTTTGTGAACATTCCAAAAATAAGTAGCTAATATACCTTAAATGGATGCACTATAGAGTGAGTGAATTATAGTTCAAGCAAGCTGTCCCAGGACCCCTGGGAGGGTAGTGAGTCTGGACTCAGCTGCTAACAGAAAGGCGGGGGGTTCAGAGCTATAGATCATATGCCTGGAGAATGAAGGAGCCTCCTGCTCTATAAAGATTAAAATGCAAATTTGTTACATTAAATTAATATTGGCAAATAGCCTATAAAACAGATCAGAACTACCTCCTAAGATGCTCAAAGCCGTAATATTTTTTTAAAGACTGTCTCATCTTTCTCCTGAGGAGTAATGTTTTGAAATGATGATGGACATTGGACTTAATAAAGTGGAAACACAGCCAGAAAGAGGAAGACCTTCAACAGGATCAACACTGTGGCTGCACAAATGCTGATGGCAACATGTGTACAAAAGTGCTTGATACAATTCATGTATGGATTGTTATAAGAGCTTTAAGAACTCCCAATTAAATTATTATGGGGGGGGGACTATAGACATTTTTGATAGTATCACCATTGTACCAATAGCTATGGGTACTTTATGGGGCAGTCCTGTTCTGCCCTATAGAATCTTATGGGTTAGACTCAACTGGACATCCACAGGTACAATGGTTGCATGTGATCTGAAAAACAGGGAGCTACAAAAGAACACAAGAGAGGGTTGTTTCCCTTTAATTCATCACTGGTTCCTCTCTGTGGAGTATATTCCTGGTGTCACTCTGTGGGACAGAAACTTAAGTGTCTTTCACCATTCCATCAGTCTGCTGGAGTTGCCTTGGAGAAAGGTTTAGTCCTCCCTTCTGCATGTAGGATTTGCTTTAAGATATTTAGAACTATCACTATGCATGGTCTAAATTCAATTCAGTTGCAACTTAGATGTTTCTGGCCAGAAATATTTTTTTATTTTCTAAGTTCCTCTAGATTTTAAGTTCCTCTAGTGTTAAGATAGAAAAGATCATGAAATAGTTTCTCCTTCCCTACCCAAACTTGCTTCCCACCTTCACCCCCTGACACACAGTAAAGAAAAAAGAAATCAGAAGTGCGAATGGGCTAAACAAAGGTATCTCTCAGTGATAAGGGTAAAATGTATGCCCAACTTTTTATACAATGAATGCTTGAATGTTTCCAATTTAAGAAAAAAACTTATTTTGTCCATGCTTATCACTTTTCAGATTAGTGATTTCCAAACAGAGACATATATATCAGTGTAATTTTCTATTTGGCACTCTGGAATTGTAAATTCCAGATGGCTCAAATTCTACTTTCTATTTTAACTTTTTATCAAGAGTTTAAAAAACCTTATGAACGTATATTTTAAAATACTTTCATACAAAGGTGTTGTTATTATTCACTCCTCTCTTTTGTGTCTTGAATGAAATTTATTATACATATAACAAACTGTACATATATTGTCCATATAAAAATTTGTACCATAAATTTCTATTTGTTGAAATCCTTAATCAAATAACTATTGAATGATGAGTAAGTTGCTGTATTTGATGCATTAAACAGACCACATGAATAGTGCTTCATATATTATGTTAGCTTTTCTTCTTTTCTCTGTAATGATTGTTGTCATGGAAACATGACAAATAAAAGTCATGGGTCCCTGCTCTTTGCCTTTGTAATTTCCTTGGTGGTGGTGAAGGGGGTGGGTGGATGTGTGGGCTGTGGATTTAGAAACAAGAAATGTGGAAAGCTATAATTATTGATCAAGACGAGCAAGTTGGTTTTATTTCTGTTACATCAAAAGCTTCATTTTCACTGTTATGGAAATGTTAGTTACCATATTTATTTCTTAGATCCTATATTATGTCCTTTACAAACATAATTCAGATCCTCACTGCTACCATCCATTCTATTGAGGAGTGCTGGTGGGATTTGGGTTTACATTTTGGGCTATTTCCCCAAGGTTGGCGGTCCAAACCCACTAGCTGCTTTGTGAGAGAAAGGTGAGGCTGTTTGTTGGAGTGGGACAGGGCTCAGTGCATTCATATTTTTATCTTTTATATGTAATAAATAAAAATGAGAATTTATGGTCCTGGAAGGATGTACAGTCTTGGGAACCTATTGGGGGAAGTTCTCTTCTGTCCTGTGGACTAGCGATGAGTCGGAACTGACTCTTCAGCAGAGAGTTAGATGTGGCACAGTCCCAGGTTATGTCTTGAGCTGCCAGCTGCTGGAAGTCAGATTTCACCAGCCACATGGAGGGAGAAATATGAGCCGTTCTCCCCCTGTAAAGAGTTCCAGTATCAGAAATCTTTGGGGTCAGTTCTGCCCTGTCCTTTCGGGTCACTATGTGTTGGAATGCACTTGATGGATGTGAGTTAACATAAGAAAGTTCAAGCAGATCCCCCAAAAATGCTTATATGCGCTATGCAATTCTAGCAGTACCTTGAATCAATGTAATTAATATACTGCCCACAATGGAGACATAAGGATTTCTTCCTTTCTCCTGACTAAAATGATAAGCCTAAACAAAACAGAGTGGAAGACGACAAAAAACTCATTGTCGGAATGGGTCCTGGGTTGACACACACTGGTTTTCTAATCTGTAAGATTGAGGCCTTGATAACAGTATCCTGGATCCTTGGAGTTAAAAACAATAAAAGTAGCAACAACAACATCACATATGTGTGCAGCTCTGATTGTGAACCAGGCACAGTTCTCCATACTCTACTGACACACAGTAACTCTTCAATAGCGTACAGGTATGCCTTTATATTATATATGTGTGTGCTTCAAAAAGTTACTGAAAATTCCATTATGTTTTTTTTAATCATGTTATTGGGGGCTTGTACAATTCTTATAACAGTCCATCCATCATCGTTTTCAAAGCATTTTCTTTCTACTTGAATCCTTGTATTGGTTCCTCATTGTTCCCCTCTCCTCCTGCCTTCCTCCCTCATGAACCCTTGATAATTTGCAAATTGTTATTTTTCATGTCTTGCACTGTTCAATGTCTTCCCCCACCTCCTTGTCTATTGTCCATTCTCCTGCGAGGGGGTCATACATAGGTCATTGTAATTGGTTCCCCCTTCTCCCCTACCTTCTCCTTACTCTCCTGGTATGGCTACTCTCAATATTGATCCAGAGGAGTTTATCTGTCCTATAGTCCCTGTGTTTCCAAGTCTTAGCTATACCCATATCCATGCTCTGATCTAGGCAGATTTGTAAAGTGGAATTAGGGTCAAGGTAGTGGGAAGGAAGCGTTAAAGAACCAGAGGAAAGCTGCATGTATCATCAGTGTTATACTGCCCCCTTGCTGGCCCATCTTCTCCCCACCACCCTTCTGTAAGGGGAGGTCCAATTGCTTACAGATTGGCTTTGGGCAAATGGTCCTCCCCCACACTCACCCCCCCCCCCCATTCACATTATGATTTTCTTGCTCTGGGTCTTTGATGCCTGATACCTAACACTACCTTTAGCATTAAGGAAGCAGATAAGCATTGGGACCCTACATAAGTACTCCCTCAACACAAGAACACTTTGTTCTAATAATCGGCACTCTGAGATGCTAACCTTTCTGATAGGATCGCTGAAGACAAGCAGGGGCTTGAGCACACTAACTTATGTGAGTCATTATCTTTTTATTGATTTTCCATGAGCTCATTAAAGCCCTTATATATACATAATGTGTAGAAACATGTTTGTTTCAATAAAATTAATACAAATATAGAAAATAAGTGACATAGATGTAAATATGATGTGATTCCCCAATCCAAACTTACCAGATATTTTTGGGGGGCTACAATATGATAACTAAGACATACTTTCCCTTTTGCATTGAATATGATCATTGGGACCTGCTTTTCCTTTCACACTGGATTATACTATGAGAAGAGTTTCTTTCTCTTTGTGTTTTTTGGGCGTCACTGCCCTCTGGTGGTCATGGGAGCTACCCAGCGCTGCTCCTGAGAGCCGCTGCTGGATTTGGGCTGCAGTCCCGCACTCAACCACCAGGGCTCAGCCCCATAAGAGTTTCTTTCAGGTTCATTAACTGCTTTTGTAAGGCATAAACATTCTGGGTAAATAAAATTTCATTGTATTAACATATGCCACATTTTATTTAACTAAACCACTTGTACTGGGCATTGATGTCAATATTTTGCTTTAAATAATGTTACAATGATACATTTTATACACACCCATGATTAAATTGTTAGAATAAATTTTTAGAAGAAAAACTGCTGAATCAAAGAATATGCAAAAATGCTTTCCAAAAAGCTTGAACTAATTTTTATTCTCATCAGTGATATTTGAAAGTGCCTGGAAAAAAAAACCCAGCTATTAATCACTATCTCTTTGACACATCCTCATGGTCATTAGAGATTCATCAATTGTCTGTGTTACAGAGGGGAGAGAATATATAAGGAAAAAGGATGTTTTGCAGACAACACAAACATGATGCCATATTGCAGCAATGTTACTTTTAATTGGAGCACTAACTAAATTCAGATTTTAGACTCTCCCCTCCCATCTCCTGGGAATGATCCACATGCTGGCTAGAAGATGGAAAGACAGGCTGCGGATGTAAATGAAAAATTAGATCTGATGCAAAAGCAAGGATTCGTAAGAGCTATTTTGTCTACTTGAATGTTGAATCAGCAACTCTGGCAAAACCTATGTATACATGAGATGACTAAAACGAATAAAGGAGTCTTTATGTGCTGTAATTATAAGTATATTTTCATTAAGTTCACCAATAACATTATTATAATTTTAAATTACTAATCAAATTATAAATTTGCATTCAATTGATAGTCATAAATTTACTTCCTCAAATAGTATTAATACCTTTTCACAGCTAACTCAATTTACTTGACCAATAATAAGTGAATAAACACAGAGATAATGTTTTTCTCATAGGAATATTTTTCTAACTTTGTCATAGTTGAAAACGATTCTTTAATATCTTGGATTGATGGAATATAAATGATATTACTATAAGGACCACAAGACAGGGCCTTATTATTTTAACATGATAGTATAAAGTACGCTCTTATACTGTCTTCTAATATTTACATACAATAAATGCACATTCTGCACCCTTCCTTTCTTTTTGCCCCTTTAGGAATGCTAAACGCATTGTCACAGAGTAGAATCTGCCTCATCATCCCTACTGCCAAGGCGCCTGTTCTAACTCACAGTGACCTTGTACAGGGTTTCCAAGGTGCTAAATCTTATTATTATTATTATCATTATTATTATTATTTTGTTCGGATCCCATATAACTCTTATCACAATCCACACATACATCCATTGTGTCAAGCACTTTTATGCATTTGTTTCCCTCATCGTTCTCAAAACACTTGCTTTCCACTTGAGCCCCTGGTATCTGCTCCTCACTTTTCCTTCTCTCCCTGCTCCCCCCTTTCCCCTGGTAATTTATAAATTATTATTACTTTTTCATATCTTACACCATCTGAGATATCCCCTCACCCACTTCTCTGCTGTCCATTCCCCAGGAGGAGGCCATATGTAGATTCTTGCAATACGTTCTCCCTTTCTACCCCACCTTCCCTCCACCCTTGCTTATCGCCCCTCTCACCAGGGGTTCTTCTGGCCTGAATTCCCTGGGCTTCCAATTCCTCTGTACCAGTGTGCATGCTCTGGTCCAGCCAGTGTTTTAAGGTTGACCTGGGACCCTGAGAGTGGGCCTCTAAATCTTTATCAGAGCAGATAGACAGCATGCTCTTTCTTCAAAGAAGCAGCTGGTGAGTTGAACCTACTGATCTGGGGGTTAGCAGTCAAATGCTTCCCTGGCAGTGCCACCAGGACTTTTTGTAAGAATGTCAGAACCTCAGAAAAAGCAAATTCGATAAGTGCATCCAATGTTATCTTGATTGGCCTTGCAGCTGAGTTTATGACATCTGTCAATATTATATAATCCTCATCTTGGGGGTGTGCACTAGTGGTGGAAAGCATTTAAAATATTTTAAAAGTTATTTTTAAGTAAAGATGTCTGAAGCTGCTCCTGGGTATATGTTAAGCTGTATCAGATGGGTCTTTCAACACTGGTAGTGTTTGATGTTCTCTTAGGAGCAGAGCTTGGACTATAAATATAAATGCATGACCACTACATGACTGACTGTTGTGACACACAGCATCCATGTATATTTTTGAAGTGATTATTTTGATTTTAAATATGCAAGAGTAATAAGAGTCAATATTTCTTGAATACTGTCTGCCAAAGACTCTTCTCAATGCTTCCCATAGATTATCTCAATGCATGCAAGAATTGCATGCTTAAGGATTATTATCTTAAGTATACAAGTGATGAAGTTGAAGAAGAAAACAATCTGATTTTGAATAGGTACTCATGGTGGGGCCAGTAGAAGATTCAGATTGTCTACCTTCAGAGATTGGAGCCCTAAACCTTCCATTCACTTGTGCACTAGCACAAGTTAAGGGTATTTTAAGTAGCCATCTGGGCATCATGCCCATTCTTTAAAATAAACTGAAGACAGACATTTCATCAGTTATCTGTAGAGACGTGCTATGCTATAATTTAACCCTCACTACAGAACTCTGGTGGCCTTGTCTAGTAAGTCAAGGTTGGTGGTTCAAAGCCACTAGCTGCTCCACAGAGAAAGACAAATTGGCAGTGGATCTTTTTATGGTATGTTATTAATAGAAGCCCTGGTGATGATGTAGGATAAGCATAAGTACTGGAAGGCTGTCCTCAAGGTCAGTGCTCCAAAACCACTAACTGCTCTGCCTCGAGAAATATAAGACTGCTTCTATAATGATTTAGTCTTGGAAGCTCTGTGGAGGGTGTCTACTCTGCCCTGTATGGTCAATGTGAGTCGCAGTAGGTTTACGTATTAATAGATTTCCAGAGTGGTTGAAAAGTGTTGAAAAGGTTGGAAGCTCCCAAAGGATTTTCTGAAGAAAGTACTAGAGACTTACATCTGTAAACAACTGGTTGAACAGTTTCTACAAAATATTTTACTAATTACTCTGTATATACTCTTATAATAGTAATAAATCTACATAGAAGACACTCATTCTTAGCATATTGTTCAAAAATATCTTATTAAAATTTCCTAAGCTGATTAAATAATTCAAAGTATAAACAGGGCCAATTTAAGCACAGAAATGTGCATACACATGCACTATATATACACATTCACACAGCTAATGATCAGAGCATAAGAGAGACAATGGAATGTAAATGTAACATAAACAGAATTTCTACCTATATTCATTGTCGGATATTTTTAGCCACTTTCATCCCCGTGCTGTTTGATTTTTGTCTCCAAGAAAACCTGAGAAATTTAAGAAATGTTTACAGAGTCTGTCAAAATTTAAAAACAAAAGAGGCTAACAAGCATTCCCTTAAGGCCCAAAGCACAAAAGTCACTGAAAATCTAATAAAATGTCAAGCTTTAATTTTAATCTCCGGTTTTACTTTTTCATTAATCCATTGCTTTTTCATTTTATCCATAATGAGTTTACTTTAAACAAAATTGCATAAACAAATTCCACATTCTACTTTAATTTTTCTTGTTTTTCAGAACACCAAAATTATATTTTGTTTTTAAGGATTAAAAGAGATTTACTTTAGCAAAACAAATAAGCATTTCTACTTCAATTTTCCACTCCATATTCAATAAAAGAATAGGAAAGGCTTAAGGCAGAATTAACATTTCTAAAAATAACCTATCTTAAAAAAAACAGAATGAGACAATTTCAGTATACCAGACAGTTAAGAAAAACAAAATGAAGTAGCGTCTCTTTAAACTATTTAAGGCTGTTATTTGTTTTGTTTTGTTTTTCAGTTCTGCATGATGTTACAGGAAACCCAGAAGTAAATACAATGTGTAAGAGCTAGTTTCAGTACAGGTTTTACAAGAGAAAGGGAGTCATAGTAGAGACAGACACACAGGCAGACTTGTTGAAAGGCATTGGTCTATGCAAATGTCACTCTGGGCAAATCCAAAGCTTAGACAGACTAGTGCAGCTGTGAGTGGCTAAACTTTCTGGCTTGATAGATCTTGATAGACACATACTACTCCATGTGTGACAGGGAGCTCAGTGTGCATAATAATTTAGGGGTGCTTGGTAAAACCTTTGCTGTTGTTGTTGTTGCTGACAGAGTTGGTTATGACCCATCGCAAACCTATGTACAAAAGGATGAAATGCTGCACAGAATGGTGCCATCCTTCACATTACTTGGAAGCCTGAACCCACTGTGGCAACCCGGGTGTCCCTCCATCTTCTTGAAGGCCTTTCTCTCTTTCACTGCCCCACCATGATGTCCTCATCCAAAGACTGGTCTCTCCTGACTATGTGTGAAAAGTATGCAAGCCAAAGTCTGGCCATCTTTGTCTCTAAGGAGGGCTCTGGCAGGACTTCTTCCAACACTTGTCTGTTTGTCCTTTTGGCAGTCCATGGTGCCGTAAATATTCTTCAGCATCACAGTGCATTGATTCTTCTTTAGTCTTTCTTATTTCATGTCCAACTCTCACATGCATATGAGGCAATGAGTCTAACTAGCCATCGTCCTCAAAGGTTACCCTAAGGGGATCATGTGCAGCAAGCTACTTAATGCATCATGTTTCTTGATCTCTTGACAACTATTTCCATGAACATTGGTTGCAGATCCAAGCAAGATAAAATCCTTGACAACTTTGACATTTTCTCCATTTATCATGACACCTATTCATCCAGTTGTGAGGGTTTTGGTCTTCTTTTCATTGAGATGTAATTCATATTAAAGGCCACATTCCTTAATCTTCATAAGCAAGTGCTTCCATTCCTGCTCACTTTCAGCAAACATGTGCTTTTAACAGGTTGTTAATAAGCCTTCCTCCAGTCCTGATGACACATTCTCTTCCTATGTGACTCTCTCTCTCTCTTCAAATATCATAGCACATGCTAGATTATGTAGCCTACATTCCAGAGATGGAGACCTGGAACTATTTTAGGTACTTCCCTAGTTCTGGAACCCACTTGAACTAACAACTTTTGTGATCACTCAATAAATAGTCCTGAATGGAAACATCTAATGAAGAATGTTTTGCTGCCAGAATTGAAAGACGCTGGAGAGACATGATGCCTTCTCTTGGTTGTAGAAGAGGTAGATGTAACAATTTATCCTTCCACTTAATAGAGATTTTGCAACAAACCTAATACCACTAGATTCTGAAAAATGTTACTGAGATGGAAAGTCCTCAAGGTTTTGTCTGATTTAATTATCTTTCCCTGACACACAAATGACTTACTGATATGTCGAGATTAGTTCCTATTGCTCACTAGATCCAAATAGTATACTATAATCAATGTTAGAGAAAAAAGTCATCTAGTCACTGTAAGCTGACCAGTGGGTATAATCCTGAGATAGAATTGAAAAGGTTTATTGCTAGTCCTGCCAACTGAGAGTAAATTTATTGTACCAGTAGGGGAAAAAATCCAATCAATAGCTATATACCAGGTAAAAAATAGGGTTTTGAGAAAAGTGACAATTTTTGTTAAATGATTTTATATGTATCATGCCAGTCAATCATCACAACATCTATTGTTAAGTTGTTTTTTCAAGACCTCGGTTATCCATAAACACAATCAGAACTCATCCTCCTTTAGAAACTTTATCTTGGTCTCTTCTACTTTCCAGGTATTCACTTTGAGTAGGATTTGTTTTATTTTTTTGAGATTTGAAGGTGGTAGAAATTGGATATGAAATTGTAAACACAAACAAAATAAAGGAGTGAAGGAATGTCAAGCCTTTGTGCAATCGGAGGTGGATTTCAGATCTGGTGTCCTCATTACATTGCCATCACATCGCTTTTGTGAGTCACAAAGTTGAGATCACAGCACATCATATTCTGATGTGAATCAGAGCAGCCTTGGAACATCTTGCCTGGGCCCTAGGGAAGATTCCACACTCTATTCTGCCTTACTCTTTTCCCTGTGTAATTATAGAGTCAGGTACATATATTATGCACAGATTGTTTTGGTATTCAAATACAGACTTATTGCTTTCCAAAAGTTTATAAACTCTTTAGGCCACAGATATGGTGGTGTTTCCTCTCTACTTGGTTCATAATAAAATAAGTGCTAAATGCATGCTGTTTGTCTTGAGTTTGCTCAAGCTGTTTAGCTTGGATTGGACTTGAAATGTTTTACTTTCTTACAAAGTGACAGGCATACTACACAGTCTCCTGGAAAGCCAATGGGGCTTTCCCCATATACACACACACACATATATACATACACATACACACACACATATATACCAAAGCCAATATTAATCCAGAGTTTAGCATTATATACATACATGTATATATACACATTTCACTATAGAAGTTGAATTGAATAAAAAATGTAGATATGTCTTATAGACCTTTTTGTACATTCTTGTTTCTTATTCTTCAGAAAAAAAATTTACATTTAAAAATTACAGAGGCAGGGCTGAGTCCCGGTGGTGTAGTGGTTGAGTGCAGGACTGTGGCCCACTGACTTGGTGGTTCAAATCCAGCAGCATCTCTCCAGGAACAAAGATGGGCCTCCCACTCCCACCAAAGGGCAGTGATACCCCCCCCACCCAAAAAAGAAAAAAAATTTACAGAGGCAGTTTTTTTCTTTCCTTCAAAATATCAGGAGGATGTAAAAGACCAAATAAAATCATAATAATCAAACTACTGAAAGATGTACTCTGTTAACCTTTCAGTAAATGCCTGTTATTTTTCATAAACATATATTATTTATTTTTAAATAATATGAGTACATTCTCTGTAGCCATTATTTTTTTCATTATTTTTGTTTGTCTATTTGCTTTTTTTTTTTTTTTTTTGCGGACATCACTGCCTCTGGTGGTCGTGGGCACTACCCAGCCGCTGCTGGATTTGAACCGCCAAGCCTGCGGACTGCAGTTCCGCACTCAACCACTTACGCCACCAGGGCTCAGCCCTGTCTGTTTGCTTTTAACCGTAGTTGTTTTTTGCTATAATTCTTTATTTTTTCTTGTTTTTACTCTACTGCTTCCTTATTGTCATTTCAAAAGAATTTTATTAGTGCAAACAATTACTGTCATTGCTGGGGAAGTTCATGGGGAATAAGCAGTACATATCACAAAATCTCTACTTTACTGGGGTTATATTCCAAGGATATTATATTCTAATGGATCATAATACTTGACAAACAGACAAATACAAAGTAAATTAAAACATATTGCTATACAATTGTAGAAACCATTGTTAAACAGATATCAAAATATGAAGCTATTATTTTTCACCTGCTCCACTGAGATCTTTATATGTCTGAAGTATGTGTTTCCATTTCCCTAACCTCTCCCGCCTCCCCCCCTCCCCCCGCCCTACACACACAAAGAATTCTGTGCTCTTTGATGTGTACCATGCCCAAATGGTACTTTCGGGACACTCAAGAGGCTCAAGATTGCATTCCTATTAAATGTGTCTTCACTTTGGGGAACAAAATGAAGTCTGAATAAGCAAAAATTAGGCATGTAAGATAGGTGGCATGCAATTTTATAAAATTGTAATAGGACAATCTTTACTATCTTGAAGAATGACCAGGTGTACAGTTCTGGGTGGTGGTGGGGAATAAATTCTTCAGGGCAAATTTCTTGGCCTTTTTCTTTCTTTTTTTTGGGGGGGGGGACATCACTGCCCTCTGGTGGTGGGAGTAGGAGGCTCAGCCTTGCTGCTGGATTTGAACTTCCAACCCGGTGGGCTGTAGTCCCGTGCACAACCACTACGCTACCGGGGTTCAGCCCGTCCTTTTTCTTTCTAATGCAGTTCAATTTTCTTAACCATTCTTTGTAATAAGCACCCATGCCTGTCTTCTCCCCTTCAAAAAAATCAATAAAGATTATTTCTTTGAAATTTCCAAAGCAGTTGCAATTACTTTCTGAGTCGACTCCTCTGCCTTGAAATTAATTAGCCTTTCAGATGCCCTTGGAAGATTGGACTCTTTTTTCTTTAAGGCATCCTAATTAGACTAAGGCAAGTCTATTACTGGAAGAGAGTATTTGTTGATTATAAAGACACATTTAAATATGTTTTGTTTGGAATAAGCCTGTGCATGTATGTACTGTAACCCTAGTGGCAATACATGATCACTATCATCATGAGTATACGTGGTATGTCCCAGTGAAATAGATGGAAATGAATAAAAACACATCTGGACTCTAGAGCAAAAGAGAATGGAGGAAACCAAATATTCAAAGCAGAAAGTCTTCTCAAGAATTAAAGCTTTACATTAACCATAGCCTCATCTATCCTGAGATGAGAGCTACCAGATGGTACCCAGCTACAATGCCCAGGCATTCTTGTTTGGACTAGAAGAATAAGACAACAAATATGAAATAAAGGCTGATATTTCTGAGGAACAATCAATTTATTGAATTGATTGAGACTAGATGGCATCCCAAGATTATTGCCCTGAGCTATGCTTTAAAGCTTGAATGGACAATAACCTTTGAGATCACATTTTTTAGCTAAATAATAGATTAGTTAACAAAATAAAGAATATAATTCATGAGTACTCTGCTCCTTTGAAAAATAACATACTTCAGGTCGACATGCCCAGCAGTTACTTTAAAACAAAGATGAGAGTGTGAAGGGGTGAACATGGGAGGAGGGAAACTAGAACTGTGGAAATGGTACAACCAGAAACAGAAATATTAAGAATTTTATGAGCTGTGAAAAAATGTAACCAATCTCTGAATAATTTGTGTGGAAATTTTTCAAAATAACCCTACCTGTTACTTCCTTCTCCACTGAAAGATGATAAAATATTATTTAAAAGGTATATACGTGGAGACTATTTGTTTGAGCATTATATATTAACAAAAGAAATCCTTTTTGGTAAGATGAGATTTGACCAGAGAAATGAATTAAATAAGAACTTAAACTTGGGGAATATCAGGGGGAAATAATTGAGACAGAAGAAATACATGTGCAGTCTCTGAGATGAGGAGACGTTTAGAGTGTCCAAAGACTCCAGAGAGGACAATGTGGCTTGAAGAAAGCGAGCAAGGGGAAATGCTGTAGTTAGGTGCCGGCAATCCGTTGCAGCTCCCGGAAACTAGATGCAAAACAGAACTAAACACTGCTTGCTCATGTCCCAGCTTCACAGCTGTTCTTCGGTTCAAGTCCCTTGGTACAGTCCTTGTGTCAATCATCTCCTTGCAGGTGTTCCTAGCTTTGGCTGACCTTCCACATTACCTCGCACAATGCCCTTCTCCAGGAAAAAAAAGTCTGCTGACAATATGTCGAAAGCACATGAAAGCACATCCTTGCTGCCAAGTATGACTTTGGTGGCACTCTTCCAAAACAGATCTGCCTGTTCTTAGGGCAGTCCCTACTTTCAATATTCTTCACAAAATTCATCATTCAATGTATCAACTCTTCTTTGGCTATCCGTATAGAAGTCCTACTGTCATGTGTACATGAGGAGTCTGGTCAAGTCAGGGCTTAGATCAGATGCACCTCAGTCCTCAATGTGACATCTTTATTTTCACTTGTATGAGGCCTTGTGCAGCAGCTAGGCCAAATTATATATCCTCTAATCTTTTGACTGTCACTCCCACAAGCATGGATTGTGGATGCAAGAAAGATGAAATTCTTGACAACTCCAGCCTTTCCTTCATTTATTATGATACTATTCATTGAGCCTGGTGTGAGGAGTTGGGACTTTTTATATGGATTTGCAACCCATTCTGAAGACCACAGTCCTTTGGGACCCTTTTGACTTTGAGACCCTTTTGCTCTCAGGTAGCAATGTTCTGTCATCTACATAGCACAGGATGTTAATAAACCTTCTCTCAATTCTGATGATATGTCCTTCATACAGTCTAGCTTCTCAGATTATTTCTCCAGCATACACCTTCAATAAGTGTGATTTAAAGGATACACCTCTGACACACACGTTTCCTGACTTTAGAATGTTCAATATACATTTTTTTCTGCTCAAGTGACAGCCTATTGGACTTGTACTAATTTAACATGAGCAAAAATGAGTGTTTTGAAATTCCCATTCTTTTCAATGTTATCAGTAGTTTATTATGATCAACTCAGTCTGATGCCTTCACTAGGTCAAACACAAGTAAACATCTTTATGGTATTTTCTGCTTTATAGCCAAATCCATTGTAAATCAGCAATGATAACTCTCCTGTTAGGTCCTTGTGATAGATAAGTGTGTGGTGCCAACATGGCCAAAGTCCATAGATATGTCTGTTGTGATGACATGGCCAATGAACACACACAATCAATTGAAGGGCAGAGATAGAAAAGTCTTGGCAAGCTCTGCCCTTTCTTCATTGTTTTTGGATCTTCAGACAAGCCAGCTGCCTTGTTCGTCCTGTGCTCTACAGAGGACTACCTGACGGCCCTCAAGACTCCAAGGACTGCCAGTCTACTATCTATCTCACACAAGTGAGTTGCACCAAGCCATTGTACTGCTTTATAGATTAGTAAACTGTTTTTCTTATCATATATATCATATATCTATATATATCTATATATATATATCCTTCTATCTATATAAATATACAAAGAGAACTACAAGTGTCCTGGTTTTATTTCTCTAAAAGAACACTGTCTAACACTGCCCTTTTCTGGATTGAGTTGGAATTTCTAGCAGTTCTCTACTGTGTACTCCTTCAACCCCAGTGTGTAAGCTTCCTCACAATATTTTACTTGCAGGAAACATTAATAATATTTGATAATTCCTGCATTCTGTTAGGTCACCTGTCTTTAAAATGAGTACAAACAATTTTTTTCCAGTCAATTGGAAAGGTAGCTGCCTTCCTTGTATTTTGGCACAAGCAATCAAGTACTTCCAAAGCTTCACAGCTTGTTTAAACACTTCACAGTATCCCATTAATTCCTGGGACCTTGTTTCTCAACAACGTCTTCAGTGTGGCTTGGACTCCATCCATCAGTACGACTGTTTCTTGATTGCACGATACTTCTTGAAATGGTTGAATATCTACAAGTCCTTTGTAGTACAGTGACTCTTTGTTCCGTCTTCTTCTGAGGAATCCTTCATCATTCAACATTTAATGCTTTCAAACTTCTTTTCTCCATTTGGAGGAAGAAAATCCTGAAAGTATTGATCATAATGATGTAGGACTTTACATCTTGATTTTTCATTGGAATGAAATAAGAAACCATGAGTGGGTATTGAGAAATGTAGAATCAAGATCTACGACATATTTTCAACAGATCATGGATGCTTTTGCAGAGCAGAATGCAACTACAGAAGGGTGAGGGGGAGAGACAGGCATACCAGATACGGGACTGCAGTAATAACCTAGGGAAGTTTTGATAAGGGCTTGAATTAGGACAGCAGGGAAAGAGGCGATAAAAGTTATGTGAGCCTTAATTTGAATGAAGAACCAATGAACTGTTCTGATAGTGTAGCTATGCAATATAAGAGAGTTTTACAAGTGCTGAGGTGGTTGACTGAAAGAATGGTATTAACATCCGGTGAAGTGGAAAGCCTATAGGTAGAGTGTGTTAGGGGTATGGTGGAAAAAATCAGAAGTCAAATTTGCACTCATTAAATTTGAATTCACATCTGGATAGAGGCAGTTGATCATTTGCCATTTGAATTAGAAGTGATGTGCTAAAGGAGTTAAGATTTTTGGAGTCCTCAGATTACAGCTAGCATTTAAAGTTATGATCTAATCCAGGAACTACATGTAAGCAGAGAAGTGAAATCAGTCCAAGACAGAGCCTGGGCACTCCAGGAATGGCAGAGAAAGATGCACAAGCGTGAGAAGTCTGGGCAAAGCAAACGAGTGATTGTTTCAAGAGGACTGGGATCATCAATGGTGTCAAAGGCTACTGATAGTTATAAAGAGATAAGGTCTGACAATGTATGAGTGGATCTATTAAAGGATCAGAATTATGCTGCTTCCAAAAAGAACGTAAGGGAAAGTGAGAGAGCAGTCTGCTTTGCTTAGAATTACCATTCTTCCCAATGTCCTGAGAAAGAAATCATGTGAAAAGTCTGTTTAAATAGAATTTAGTTGCCCTTTCACAGAGTTTTTAAGGTCACCACAATATCTATTATTGTCTAGATTTATGTTAGGCTTACATTTCTTCATACTCTTTTCCAAATAAAATCACTTCTCTTAGGGAGAGTCAACACATTGACTGCTCTTATGAACTCCCAATCCTTCTGGTCCAAACGACTGTAGCATTGTTTCATTGTAGACAGTGGGAGCAGGGACCTGCTTCTCTTAGTCACACTCCTAATAGGGCCAGTAGTCTCTGGTCTTCTCAGCTTCATCATCTTACGATGCACCTCTGCTTTGAAGGCCACACAGTGCTTGTGGTCTCCCACATCATTTGGATAGAACTTCTGCCCTAGTGTGGGAACTAGGTTGAAGGAAGGTACCCCTCATTTCTGGGCCACACCTGCCTGCCAATGAAAATTTATTCATTGTAACACAGCATTATAAGGAGGAATAAGAAACGTTCACAGCCTATCTTTTCAGAAGTACTGTTAAAACCCTCGACTGACAGCTGGATGGAGGTGCTCTCTCTTTTCAAACAAGTTTACCAGAGAAATCCTATTACATTTAGTTTACATGAAAGGATTAGTCAAGTATCATAGACACTTGCTATTCCTGCCAATATTTAATAGCTTTCCCAGAGTAAATATTTCTCCACTTGCTGTATCCTCTAAGGAGAATCTTCAGAAACTGAATAGTTGTATATTCAAACTACTTCTCTGTTTTGCTGGAGAGAAATCGATAGGTTTAGATATTTCTGAGGTATCGTGACCCATTACTGATGATTCGGCAGAGTAGTAGTAGATTAGGGTGTGATGTGTGCTTGTGTGTGTATATGTGTTGTATGGTTGAGCTGGTAGTTGAATGAGAAGGAAAGGAAGAATCCATTGGCCCCTTCAGGGTTCTAGCTGAGTCACTAAGGCATGGTGTGAGCCAGCACATGCTGCATTTGAGCATATGGGTGTGAACACATGCGTAAGAGACCAGAAAGAGAATAAACAGCAACACACAAGGAACCTCTTATAAAGTGCTTTGAAAGAAGAGTTTGGTACAAAATCAGAACAGATGGAGTTTGAATTACTTAATAAGGGAACAGGTTGAAGTCAGGCAATAATCATCTGGGACACTGTAAGACTATCAATGACATCCATAAACAGAAGCTGGAAGACAACTTTCTCCTGAGCACATTTCTGCTTCTTTGTTAACTCTTATTCAAACAGTTATTTTTTTTTCAGAATTTCTAAATAATCTTTACAGAACATAGGAACCCATAGTGAGTCATATTTTCCAATATCATCTTTAGCATAGCTTTAACATCATGAGATCTAGATGAAATCCCAACTTTTCAGGTTCTGCACATCTTGCAACTACGGGCAAAATATTCACTCTGACTCAGTTTCCTAATCAATAAGATGTGAAGGGTAACATATATCTCATAGTCTTCATGTAACAGCTAAAATATATAATGGTATTTCTTAATACCATATCTGCAACATAACAAGATCTTGATGCACATGAATATTTATAGCAACTGAGTCTACAGAAAATGAAGCAAAAAGAGGGAAAAAAACACAATGAATGAAAAGAGCAAAGCAGAATAGAGATCCTTGTGGTGTCCCAGAAAGAGATGGAGAGACAAAAATAATGAGTTGTCAAAGAAATCATGGCAAATAATTTTCCAAATCTTATGAAAACTATACATACACAGAACCACAAATTTCAATAAATACCAAAATGGAAAATCATGAAGAGGATACAACACAAAAACACATCATAATCAAAATTCTGAAAACCAATGATAAAGATAAAGCCTTAAAAGCTTCTAGAGAGAATATGTACACAATATGAGCCAAAAAACCAAGGTAAAGAACAAAAATAATATTAATATTAGAAATTATGCATGCTCCAAGAAAATAGGTGAATATATTTATTAAAGTACTGAAAGAAAAACAAAAGAAAACTAATCGCCCAGAATGTTATAAAGAGTAAATATACCTTTCAAAAACAAAGAAAGGGCACCAAGCAGATGCCAGCCCTCCAGGATAGACCAATAGTTGCTAGTACCTAATGTTTTCTGAGGGAAACCTTACCCCTGAGATATAACCTATTCTTTAAGTAGCCTCAGATACAGCTATAGGTACAGATCTATAGGTACACAAACCTATAAAGGTGATAACCAAACCCCATTGTTTGTATAAATAAAAGTCATCAATTTATGTAGTGCACTTCTTATCCAGCCTATACTTGTATGACTTATTTTTCTAAACTGTATTTTACATTCTGTTGGCTAAATGCCACTGGCTAAATTAAAGGCAGTATCAATAGAGTTAAATACCTTATGCCCCAAGGAGGTGATTTATACTCTTCTTTAAAATAAAATGGCAATGATATGTCTAAGGTGAACCAGAGACCATCTAAGGAAATTAGTTGTTATGACATGATCCTGCTTGATGCTTGCTTACATGACCAAATCACTAAAGATAGGGATGATATAGAAAAGTGTGGCAAAGAAACTAGATGATGCCTGGCTATCAGCAACTATAGCATCTAGGGTTTTACAGGCTTATCTTCAAACCAACAGCTACCTTGGTGAGGGGTCAACTCAGTCTGCCTGAGAGAAGTACACTAATCTGCATAATTCAAGAATTGTAAAGACCGTAATGCAAATCTGAAGGAGGCAATGGTATCAGTGTTTAAACCTGTGAACACCTAGTTTGCAGAAGGTTATGGATGACAATAGATACCTCAAATTCATTCCGGAGTCCACATGTAGATTGAGGCCTGGGTAAATAGACCCCCCCCCCCTTGACTATAGCTGAGAGATGTGAGTGGCCTTTGCATAAAATAGAAAGCACTGGGTGGCAATCACCTAATCTGTTGTCAATCTGAGGAGTAAGAGTGTAGGGGTGGAGTCTAGTCTGTCAATCTGGAGATAGCCACTGGGACCTCTATGTGGGCAAAGACCTTCTCCTGAGAATTCTGGGAAATGTGCTGATTGCTTCTTGGAGGCTGAGACACTGTCTCTCAGTTCACTTCCTCAGAGACTTTCTACTGACATTTGCTGCCTGAGAGACTTGACTGTCAAGACTGGCTCCCCGTGAGACATCTCTGAGGAGAAGTCACATAGACCTAAGCAGAAGCAGCAAGAAACCTGCACCTAGAGAAGCCACGTGGAGACTCCAGCCCGCAATGAGATGCTTACAATGCCACCAGATCCAAAGACTTTCCATCCACTGGCTTGTGATCCTTCTGCATTTAGCCTTATTGCATGTGTTTCGTGAGTCTGAAGAAGCTTTTCTAGACTGGTATTGGACATATGGCTAATATCAGACTTGCAGGCTTAGACTGGAATGGGTTGGGATGCTTTTTCAATGTTCAATTGCTCTTGTATATAAACCTCTCCCTTTTATACATATGCATGTTTAGGAATTCTGTTTCTCTAACCTACACAGATTGACACAGACTGTAAAGTTGATTATGGCAGATACTGTTAAAATGTTATGTCTTATCATTGGATCACCCCTCTAACAACCTATCTAAAAGAGTTGCCTCAGTTTTTTTAAACAAGGGGAAGTACATGTGAATTAAGCCTGAGAAACCTGTCTTTGACCATATACTAGGGATTTGAATAGCCTTCCCATTATACAGACTGCATTGGAAAGTAAATTAATGCAGATACAGTTAGATTAAATCTAAATACCTTAACATTCAATGCTCTTTTGGGCCCATTTTGAATTTTTTCCAGCTTTTAACATTTCCTAGTTTCTTTTTGATTGAGGATTTTCTGTTTTACTTTGTCATTTTATTAGCCTTTTGTTTGTTTTTCTTCTGCCTGTTCTTATGCATATGAAATCCAGGGTAGGTAAATCTCTAGAAACAATAATGATTTCTTTGGGGTGTTACAGGGGAGGTGGGGAAGACGGGGAGCTCCTAACAGTGAGTACATGGGGAAAAATAAAATGTTCTCAATTGATTGTAGGAATGACTAAACCACTCTTCTTGACATGATCGAGCCATTGAATTGTATTTCACGTGGACTATGCCCCAAATAAGACTACTTAAAAATTATATAGACCTTAACAAACACATACACGTGCATACAAAAATATACATTCTTACATAAATACAAATAACGGTGACCATCTGAGTAAAATGTGTGGAGTGTCTTAATCCCAGTGTGCTTGTTCTGCTCGTCTACGCTTCCCCTTGCAAGAATCTGGGGAAATGCTTAGGAATGTCTTCTGTCTTGGCAAATAAAGTAGGAGCTGGTTACTTTAATCCAATGCATAATTTCTTACATTTGTGTTCTATAATTATTGCAAATAAAAAACAAGGAAGGAAAGCATGCCAAGGCTTTGAGCAGACACTAGCAAAGAAGGCATGCTTATGATATGTGCATGTGTGTGTGCGTGTGTGTGTGTGTGTGTGTGTGTGTGTGTGTGTGTGAAAAGCCGGCTGACTTCAGTGCTGCGGTTGCTTTGTGCCATTGACTTGATTCTGGCTCATTAGGGCAGAGTAGAACTGCCCTACTTGTGATATTGACCAAAGCAGATTCTTCAGTCTTTTTCGCTCAATCATCTTTTCATTGGTTCCAGCTGCACACCTTTTGCTACAAGTAATGTGTTTGATACCATTGCATCTTTAGGGCTACTGCACTGGCTATTTTTCTTGCTCTTAAGTGCTTTCAAGTCACTGCCAACGTGATAACCTCTTATGTGCTATAGAACAAAACAATGCCTTGACATACTTCAACCTCACAATCCTTGCTAGGATGGGGGCTTTCTTGTGGTCCCTGTGTGAAAGCCTTTCATTGATCTCCTCTGTTTGCTGACTCTGCTTTCCTGCTCAGGCCAGCTATCCTTCCCAGGAACTGGTCCCTCCTGATAACACGTCTAAAGAAAGTCAGACAAGCTCCTCACTTCTGAGAAGCCTTCTTGCAGTGTTTCTTTGTAGACAGATTTGTTCACTCTTCCCTAGGCCCTCTTCTTTTCACTATGCCTAATTAGTCCAGAGACAGTTTTTTCTTTGGCCTTCTTTATTGATCAACTTTTGAATGCACACCTCGATCCTCAAGTGACATTATTTTTAATAAAGTTCCGGTACATAATTCATTGATCCAATCATATTACCATATCACTTTCATCACCATAATTAATTTTAGATCATATTTTTTCTTGACCTCCTTTCTCTTGGCTCCCCAGTTCTCCACAACGTCCTGTATATCCCCTCCCAAGGAACTTTTATTTTTATTCCACTATTGCCCAATGCAATATGTTGACTGATTTTTTTCCCACTGCTGCTTTCCTATGCATTCATTGTGGAAAAGTAAAATGGAATCCTTAACAATTTCAAGCTTTGCCTCCTTATTTATTTCCCTCCGTTACTCTCAGCTTCTTCTTCAACTTGCATCACCTGATTTGGGCTCATGTGTATATCAATCAGTGCACCAGTGCACCAATTCAGTGTTACTGAATCAATGGATAGCTGAGAGAAAGGGGTGTATGGTAGTGTTCCATCTTTCATTGTATATACAGTACCACACTTTCATGCACACAAATGAAACAGAAAGTGTCTTCTCAATTCTACTTTATAAATTTCAACTTAATGTGATTAATTTAATTTCAAATATATATAAATTAAAGAGTTCTCATCTAATTGACTTTATAGAATCTCTTTTAAAATTTTACCTCTAATTTCTTACTTTTTTCTTTATTTTTTAATTTCCTTGTCAGTTTTTCACTTTGATCATATGACCATATCCTGACCACCTCTTTTTTATAAAATTAAACATTAGAAACATAAGCTATTCTGGAGATGCTATTTTCTACTCTTTTCATTTTAGGCAGAGAGTGAGGCTGACCACCCTAATTTTTCATGTCAATTCTAAATCTAGCCTGAATTGCAGCCCTATAGCTTGAGTGCACCCTCCTCCTTTAGGGTTTTCAACTGGAATCTTGATCGGAGCTGAGATATTCTCTACTTCTTTATTCTGAAACCCTGACTGGTACAAGTACAGAGGATTCATGCACTCGGTTCCTAACTAAAAGTTGGAGGTGATGTCTCCTTGAGTATCATTGTTGCTGATTGCCTTCAACTTGGTCCCAACCACGGCCACCTCATGTACAAAGCGTTGCCAGGTTATTCATGACCCTCACAATTTTTCTTATCATTGAGCCTATTAGTGCAGTCACCCTGTTGATCCATTTCATTGAAGGACTTCTTCTTTTAAATGACCCCCAAGAAGCGCCAGTGGCATAGTGGGTTAGGCACCGTCCTGCTAACCACAAGGTCATAAATGACCCCCTACTTTATCAAGCATGATGTCTTCTTCCAGGAATGATTTTCTCCTGATCATATATCCAGAGATAAGGAAAGTCTTGTGATCTTGCTTCTAAGGAATATTCTGGCTGTAACTCTTAGGGCGGATTTGTTTGATCTCCTGGAAATCGATAGCACTTTCAATATGCTTCACCAGTGGTGGAGTTGAAATGTACCAATTCTTCTCTGGTGTCCCTTGTCCATCATCCAGTTTTCACATGAATTCAGTCTTCAAACTGGTATCTTTGCTCTTTAATAGTTTAAGTAATCTTTTACAACAGATTTCCCTAATTCATACTGCATTTGAATTTTCTCTCTTCTGTTTCCATGAGCATTGTAGGGCAAAGTAAAGGGACATTCTTGAATTATCCATCTTTCCTCTGTTTTTATCACTCAAATGTTATGTATTTATATTTTTCACAAGATAACCTTATCTCCACTTAATACATTTGGAAAATCTGCATTTTCATTTTTTAAAGTCATTTTTGGGGGGCTCATGCAACTCTTATCACAATTCACACAAGCATCCTTTTGTGTCAAGCACTGTTGTACATTTGTTTCCCTCATCATTCTCAAAATACTTGCTTTCTACTTGAGACCCTGGTATCCACTCCCCATTTTCCCTCCCTCCCCCCTCTCCACTACCTCTCCCTCATGAGCCCTTAATAATGGATAAATTATTATTATTCTGTCATATCTTACGCCATCTGACATCTTTTTTTTTCCTTTTGGTGCAGTTGTGAGGGTGTCGTTTTCATTAAACTGCAATCCACACTGAAGGCTGCCGTCTTTGATCTTCACCAAATGGATCAAGTTCTCCTAGCTTTCAGTGCTCAAAGTTGTGTCATCAGCATAATGTAGCTTGTTAATAAGTCTTCCTCCAATCTTGAAGCTGCACTATTCTTCATTTAGACTAGCTTCTCAACTGACATGCTCGGCACACCGATTCAATGAATGTGGTGGAAGGATCCAACCTTGACACATCTTTCCTGATTTTAAACCGCATGGCACCCCACGGTCCTGTTACTTTATGTACAGATTCCACCTAAGCACAATTAAGCGTTTTGGAAATTTTACCCTTTGAAATATTATCCATAGTGTGTTATGATACATGTAGTCAATTGCTGTAGTGTAGTCAGCAAAAACACAAATAAACATCTTTCAGATGTTCCATCAAGAACCATCTGACATCAGCAATGATCCCCCTTGTTCCTCCTCTGAATCCACCTTGAATTCCTTGTGGTGTCCAGTTGATACACTGTTGCAACCACATTTAGGTTGTCTTCAGCAGAATTTTACTTGCATGTGATATTGATGCTATTCGATAATGCCTCTATTCCGCTGGGTCACCTCTGTTTAGATTGGGCACACATATGCATGTTTTCCAGTTGGTTGGCCAGCTCTTCCAAATTTTTATATAGATTTGCAGGTGCTTCCAACTGTACATCAGTTTGTTGAAACATTTCAACTGGCTTCAGTGCAACTTGAATTTCTTCCTTTAATGCCATCAGTTTTTGATCTTTGCAATCTCTTGAAAAGATGGAATGTCTACTCATTCTTTTTGGCACAATAACTCTCTATTCTTCCATTTTCTTTTTAGGCTTCCTGCATATTACCACGACTTGCCCATGGAATCCTTCAATATTATAACTCAAAGCTTGAATTTTTTTCTTCATCTAAAGTTTTTTTTTGGCACAGGAAATAATTAAGTTTCTAACTTCATGTCTTATTACATTGCGAAGCTATATTTTCTCTTCTTTTTAAAAATCATTTTATTGGGGCTTATATATCACTTTTCATAATACAAAACACATATACTGTGCCAAGCACTTTCACATGCCTGCTGCCATCATTATTCTTCAAATATCCGCTTTTTCACTTGAGCCCTTGATATCAACTTCTCATCCTTTCTCCTCTGTCCTTGCTCCCCACTCCCCCACCAACCCTCAATACTTTATAGATTATTATTGTTTTTTCATATTTTACACTACCCGATGTCTTCCCTCACCCATTCCTCCTATTTCTGTCCTTCAGATAGGAGGTTATATGTGGCTTGCTCCCTCTCTCTACCCAACCTTCCCTCCACCCATCCCATAATTCTACTCTCACTACTGGCCCCGAGGGGCTCAATTGTCCTAGGTTCCTGGTATTTCCAGTTCCCATCTCTTGCATGAACTTTAGTTTCTCTATGTTCAATAATAAGTTTCATTATCTCTTCTGACATCCACTGTGATTTTTTTATTTCCCCTTTTAATGACATTTTATTCCCTTCATGTTGGATGTGCTTGATCTCATTTCATAACTCATTGGGTCTATAATTAGTGCTAAAAACATCAAATATGTTCTTAAGATGGTCTCTAAATTTAGATGGGATATACTCAGGGTCATATTTTTGCTTTCATGGACAGGTTTTAATTTTCTTCAGTTTGACCAGAACTTGCATTGAGCTCCTTCATGAGCTCTAACCACAGTGCAGTTAATTTGATTCCTATTTGTTGAAGTCCCCTAATCTGGTGTCAATTTGAGGAGTAAGAGTGTAGTGGTGGAGTCTAGCCTGTCAATCTAGAAATAGTCGATGAGACCTCTGTGTGGGCATGGTCTTCTCCTGAGAATTTTGGGAAATGTGGTAATTCCTTCTTAGATGGGGAGATACTATCTCTCTCAGTTCACTTCCTTGGAAACTTTCTACAGACAACACTCGTTGCCTGAAAGACTCAACTGACAAGGCTGGCTCCCTGTGAGACATCGCTGAGGAGAAGCCACATGGACCTACTCCAATGCAATAAGAAACCTGAACCTAGAGAATCCACATAGACACTCCTGCCAGCACTGGGATGCTTACAGCACCACTGGAACCAGAGATATTCTACCACTGGCTTGTGAACATACTGCCTTTGTCTTCATTGCATGTGTTTTTGAGTCCGAAAGACATTGTAGATTGCTGTCAGACATAGAAGTTGATATCAGACTTATGGTTTTGATCTGGACTGGGCTGGGATGTTTCCTACAGCACAATTAGCCTTTGTATAAAACTCTATTATATGCATATAGCATGCTTATGAATTTGTTTCTCTAGACTAAACAGACTAACGCACTATTCTATCTGGTGTGGCTCATGTGTATAATCACCATTTATTTTATTAAATAAAAAGTATTTATAATGAAAAAGTCAATGGTCTTGCAGAAGTCCACTCCAGTTTTGTTTCCATCTTGTCCAATTGCCTGTCCTTTTTAGTTTCCAACTCTTGTATTCCAATTACTTGTATTTCCTTTTCCTTAAATCAACCTTTAATTTTAATTTTACTTAACATTCATATTTATCATAGTTATCAATGTTTATTAATTTCTGTTTATGACAGCCATCTTCCAAGAACTTTCTATCCATATTTGTATTAATCTTCTCAACAGTACCTTGATATGGGTTCATTGTTCCAATTTTTCAAATAATGCTACTGAGACAAAGAGTGGTGACATTGTTATTAACCAGGAAAGGAGATATTTGAAGCTGTACTTCTGTGACTCCAAAGAATCTTCTCTCAAACACTAAGCTGGATTACCTCACAGGAGAGATACTTTGACAGTGACTAACTGTTGTGTGATGTTCCACTGGCAGAATGAACTTCTATGGCTCAGTTGTAAAAAATCAACTCTAAGAAGAGGAAATTATTTTTGCCATTATACTCCACAGGGTCTTTGTATTTATTGGCCACAGTTACTAAAAGCTCCATTATAAAACTCAGGCTTCTAATGTTGATCACATTTTCCTAGATTCATCAAAGTCAGGCTACTCCTGGAAGAAGGGCCCTACACTTTGATTTTCTAATTGATGCTTCTAGTTTAATTATTAACTTCATTATTAACTTCTAGTGCTTCTGAGATTTATTAACATAGTATTTCAGGTGGGTTATGTTCATAGGACCATTTGTTGAGTATGTAGATGTGTTCTCCCACTCCCCACAAAAGAAAGAAATCCTCCAAAGAGCTTTAGCCAGGTTCTTAGAGAGTTCTGAATTTGGTTGTAAGGAAAGAAAATAGACAAAACTTAATCAAGGAATATGATCATCCTCTTTTTTGATGATGTAGAATGGACTGAAAATGTACTATATTTGTCAAAGATTGTGTGTGTAACCCACTCCCCTAACCCTTAACCATTGACACCCATACTGCCATATGCAAATCAATGCAATATTTCTTAATTTGGAATGAGAAGAATGAATCTCACAGACAGTAACTAATTCAAACTCCCAGGAACTGGCAAAGTTAAGAATTGAACTCTAATGTTTAGGACATGCTGAATCTGGAGCACCATACTGCATCAACTGTCAATTAAAATTATAAAAATAAGGTCCATTTTCAAAGGAGTTTATCTTCTGTAATCCCAGCAAGATCTAAGACATGTCAGCATCACAGGTGTCAACAGAAGTCAGGCAGGTCAATGCATGAAGAATCTAAACATGAGCAAATAGGGCTCCTGAAAATTGCTGTCAGCTGTGATCCTCTGCGCTTCACACAAAGGGAGCAGGGACCACCCAGCTCCTACCCAAAGAAAAATGAAGTGCCTGTCACCCCTCATAAAAGACTACATATGTGTAGCCTCTCATTTAACTCAACAAATCCAAAATTCTGAAAGCACCCCACAGCACAAGAAAAGAATGCTGAGCAGAGGGCAAGTGGGATGCTTAGACTGCACTTACTTGTTACTAGATGTAAAGGTTTTGCTGTAAACCACTTACAGGTGATAAAAGTGAAACTAAAGGGAACCAAATAACTATTTTTGAGAGACAGGGAGAGGAAGTAAACCTAGTTGCTGCTAATTTAAACGGGAGATAAATTTAGTCCCAGAAAGGTTCAGTGACTGGAGGAAGTTGGCAGAGCTGTTAACTGGTGGGTCATGAAGTCCTAGTGAGAGTTTTTCTCTGTGATTATTGATCCATCTTTAGCTCTTAGCTCAATAGGGATTCAAATATCAAGAGAAAAGTTTGTGCTCATAAATCAAATACAGCTCAGTAGGAAGTTTCCCTGATACCAACATGTCACCCAGAAGGCACGAAGACAGACAAAGGGAAAAACTCACTGCGACTTGATTCCATCTCACAGTGACCCTGGAGTACAGGGTAGAAATGTCCTGAGGCTCTAACCTTTAAGACAGTAGAAATCCATGTCTGTCTCTGCAGGTCAGTTAGAAGTTTCAAACTCCTGACCTTGCAGTTATCAGCCCAACATTTAACCCTGTGCTCCCAGGGTTACTTTGACAGAGGGAATGATGACCTCTAGTGTGAATCCATTGGTTTAGTCTATGTGTGTGGTAGTTACATAATCTGGTGTCAGTTTGAGGATTAGCATGTAGGGGTAGAAGTCTGTCAATTGGGATACAGCCCCTGAGGCCTCTTTGTGGGCATGGCCTTTTCCTAAGGATTCTGGGAACTCCTTTTTTTTCCTCCTTGGAGATGGGAGACTCTCTATGCTTACTCCATGAGAGATTCTCTATAGACAAGACGCATAGATCTATGCTAGTGTCCTGAACTAGAGGAGCCATGTGGAGACTCCAGCAAGTACGTAGAAGCTTCCAATACCACTAGATCCACAAGACTCCTCACCCACTGGCCTGTGATCTTCTTGCATTCAACATCATTGCATGTGTTTCATGAGTCTGAAGAGGGCTTTATAGATTCGTAGAGGACATATGTGCTAATATCAGACTCACGGACTTGATCTGAACTGAGCTGGGATGCTTTCTCAATATTCTCAATATTAGATTGCTCTTTATAGAAAGCTCTTTCCTATACACATATGAGTATCTATGAATTTGTTTCCCTAGTATACCTGGATTAACACAAAGTACACAGGCTTTTGTATCTAAATGCTGCATGTAAGTGAGTTTGCTTTGTTGTTTAAGTATTATTTTTAAAGTGTGAAATACTCTTTTCAGGTGACATATTAGTTTACTAGAAGTGCCTTAACAAATTAACACACAACAGAAATGTGTTCTCTCAGTTCCCAAGGCTATACATCTGAAATCAAGGTCTCCTCAGGGTGATAATCCCTCCAGAGCAGCAGTTCTCAACCTGTGGGTCACAACCCCTTTGCAGGTCAAATGACCCTTTCAGGGTCACCTGATTCATAACAGTAGCAAAATTACAGTTATGAAGTAGCAACAAAAATAATTTTATGGTTGGGGGGTCAATTCAACACAAGGAAATATATTAGAGGCTTATGGCACTAGGAAGGCTGAGAATCACTGTTGTAAACTCAAAGAAAGAATATATTTTGACCTCTCCTACTTTACAGAATTGGAGAGCAATCCTGGCTTCCCTAGGTTTATGGCATGGTAATTCCAATCTGCGCTTCCTTTGACACCTGGCCATCTTCCTGCAATTTTCCTCTCTATGTATAAATTTCCTTCTTGGATTTAGGACCTATCTTATTCTATTATGATTACATCTTACCTTTACAGATTATATCTACCAAGGCACTATTTCCAAATCTGGTCACATGCATAAGTATTGAGAGTTAGGATATGAACCTGTTATTTTGAGAGCACACTAGTCCACAACTGTGGTCGAAGAAATTTAAGTGCATATGTATAAATGACTTCACTCTCTGGAAACTTAAAAACCAACATGAGTGATAAGGCATGTGTGAAAATAACAAATCCTTTAGGATATATGTGATGGAAAGTGTGCCTTCAACAGGTTTAAGTGTTCAGAGTGGAGACATTCTGTTGATATTGTATAAGGAACATATCTTGAAATACTACCAAATGCCTTACTGTGCCGCATTTCTTTTTATCACCATCTTTACTCCTAATTTGGGTTGTATGATATGTTCTATGCTCAATGCCCTTGGATGGAGTGGATGCTGCTGATGTGTCAGGAGAAAACTTTTGAGATTAATAGTAAAAACACAAAATTTGTTGAAAAATTTGTTTGTAGGACTCAAGGCCTTACTTTTAAGCCACAAACAAGAGAAACAGAAGAATACATGATGGAGTGGGCCAGAGTTCTCTACTTGTGAAGACTACATAAAGACCTCATGTCTGAGAAAAGTCAAAGGACCCAGGCACTGAAAATGTCCCTGAAGAATATACCCACACCTTCCCCTCCTGGATGACTTCCCTGTGGGCAGACAGGAGTGGCACTTTCTTCTTATATGGGCCCTGGGAACAGCGAGTGAATTGTTAGGCTTCCTTCTTCTGATATTGTGGGAGAAGTACTATAGAGTAGCTGCTGACTAATTTAAGAAGGTATTTAAGAAGGACCAAGTATTTTCCACTGCTGTCAAGCATGGTTTGACAAGTGAGGAAATGGCAAGAGGTCCATGTATGACATCCACTAGTTTCACAGAGGTGGGTGGGGGGTTGGGGGGCATTGGTGGTGGTAGGGAGCTGAGGAGAATCCAACTCCACTTCAGAAAAATACCAATTACTCTGAGGGACATATACACACTGTATGGAGGCATTAGTAATCCTTAGGAAGAAAGTGAGTGGTAAATTTTGATTTGGCTGAAAGGATAGCATAACTGAAAGACTCAGATTCTTCTAGAAGAGTGGTTCTCAACCTGTGGGGGTTGATTGATCCTTTCACAAGGATCGCCTGATTCATAACAGTAACAAAAATCAGAGTGATGAAGTAGCAATGAAAATAATTTTATTTTGGGGAGGTCATCAGAACACGAGGAACTGTATTAGAGGGTCACAGCCTTAGGAAGGCAAAGAACCACTGTTCTAGCAGATGGTTGGGAAGGCTGTTACCTAAGGTATACATATAGAATACAGAGAACAATACAGGAGAGTAACATTATTTTTCACACAGCTGAATTTGCTGTTTATGAACATAGTACTTGTGAAACTACTAGACTAGATGGATTAGCCATAAAAGAAGAGCATTTGCAGACTTTACTGAACTGTGACTATGGAAAAGAGTATATTGAGCAGACAATTTAATAAAATGGTAGTTAATTACTCCTCTTATATGAAGCTTTGATTGAGATTCTCTCCTCTCTCAACAACAATGCTGAAAACTCTATGGAGCAGAAAGGCATTTGTCTTTAACTGCACTGCATGGAAACAGCTATTCTCTATTCTGGTAGAGGCCTGCGTGACTACCAGGCTGCACACTCGTTTGCTAACCATGGAATCAGCATTCAAACCAGTGACTACATGACAGAAACATGAGCATGCTCCTATAAACTGTTACTGCTTCAAAACCCATACAGAGCAGTTCAAGCCTTCCCTACAGGGTTTCTATGAGTCAGAAATCAACTGGATAACAATGCTTTTGTTTGATTTTTTCCTGTGGGTTTGGCTTTCCTCTGGCAATAAGCACTAGCCTGATCCCTGGGCTAACACAATCACAATCACAATCAAAAGAGAATCACAATCAAAGCTTCATAGAAAAAGAGTGATTTAACTGCCATTTTATTAAATTGTCTTTACTCAATATGTTCTTTTCCATAGTCACAGTTCAGTAAAGCCTCC
>PVJH01013713.1:0-20883 GCA_004026705.1 Nesogale talazaci
CCTCTTCTGTAAGGGGATGTACCGTTACCTACAGATGGGCTTTGGGTCCCCAATCTGCACTTCCCCTCATTTACAATGATATAATTTTTAGTTCTTTGATGCCACATACCTGATTTCTTTGATACTTCGTGATCACACAGGCTGGTGTGCTTCTTCCATATGGGTTTTGTTGCTTCTGAGCTAGATGGCTGCTTGTTTATCTTCAAGCCTTTAAGACCCCAGACACTGTATCTTTTGATAGCTGGGTACCATCAGCTTTCTTCACCACATTTACTTACTGCCTTCAGTGGTCATGTTGGGAAGGTGAGCATCATGGAATGCCAATCTAATAGAACAAAGTGTTCTTGCATTGAGGGAGTACTTTAGTCAAGGCCCAATTTCCATCTGCTGCTTAATACTAAACATATTTATATGCACATAGATCTATTTCTCCATCATCATATATAAGCATATTTACCTATGTACATGCTGTATTTAGACCTCTATAAATGCCCTTTGCCTCCTAATTCTTTCCTCTGTCTCCTTTTACTTTCCTTTTGTCCCACTATCATGCTCAGCCTTCATTTTGGTTTCAGTAATTTCTCTCGGTTACATTACCCTGATCAATCCCTATCAGACCTCTCATACCCTCCTTGCTACTGATTTTGGATCACTGTTGTTGCCTTGTCTCTGGGTTGATCAACACACCTCCTTTTCCCCATGTCCCCCCACAACCATCAGTCTCCTCCAAACTGTTCATCCAGCCTATCTTATCAAGATAGACCTGCAGGGATAATAATATGCACACACACAAAAAGACAGCAAGAAGAAGTGAGAAAACAACAACAGCAACAGCAACAACAAAACAATGTCCAGGAAAAAAAATAATAAAAAAGGAAAAAACTGTAAATAGTTCAAGGTCTGTTTTTTGACCTCTAGAAGTGTTCTCGTGTTGAGTCTGATGGGGTTCCACACCCTGGGCCAAAGTCTATCCTTGGCACTCCCTCAGAACCTTCCTTCTTTGCTCCCCACACTGCTCTGCTGCATGCACTTAGTGTTTTGCCTTGGTGTGGTGGGGTCAGATTGGGTGCAATCATGATACTGTCTCTCCAGTGTTGTCCCTGGTAGGGCCACAGGTCAGCTAAGGACATTGTGTCTCATAGTAGGGCCGGCTATGTGGTCCTCTTTGTGCATTGGCTGTTCTTGGGGATCTCGTCCTCAAGGCTTGGTGGACCAGGATGTGCTCCACTCTCTTTCTCCCCCTCATTTGCTCCCGTGTGCTCTGGTCAGACATGGCCCTCTCCGTGAGCTGCATCTTCAGTGCTGTCCTCTAAAGTAAATTCTTCTTGGTTTTCTATATTAAGAAAGTTAGCTCCTATTTTTCCAGCAGTTTGCTTCCCAGTTTGTTGTTGACAACTTATAAATTTTGAGTAGACGTACCTTAAAGCAAAGGAAACTGAGCCTCAAAGGTTACTAGTTTGTTTTTTGTTTGTTTTGTTTTTTAATGAGCTATAGTCAGGTAGTGTCAGAATTGAAATCAGTATCAAGTTTTCTTATTTCCATTATGCCATGCTGTTTTAAAAGTTTACTGCCTTATCTTTTCCATCATCTTTATTACTAGGTCTTTCTGTAGCCACTTGTTCCATGGTAAACTTAGAAATTCACCAGTCTAGCAAGAAAGGGAAAGATTGAGAGATTTATGGGATTGTTTAGACACTCAAGAGGGTTTTAACAGTTACTGGCTCATTTTTTAATGCATATGTTACTGAACTAGTGTCCTTCTACCCTTTTTAACTTGTGGTTTGAGTGAAAGGTTATAGAGCAAATTGATTTTCATTCAATACTTTATACACATTTTGTTTTGGAACATTATTTACATTCCATACAATTTAACAATGCCTTCCTGTGTTTTCCTTTTCCATTCCTTTTTCCTAATCATTCCTGCCTTCTGGGTTTTATCCCTGGACAAATGCTGTCTTCATGACCTCTGGTGGTTGATTATTCTACACTTGATCTAAAGCCAAAAGGCCTAGAAGCGATGGTTGATTATTCTGAAGGACTTACTTCCCTAGGGCTATTGTTCACCTTAAACCAAAACCCAAACTCACTGCCAGGGAGTTAATGCAAACTCATAGTGACACTTGTGGGTTTCTGAGACCGTAACTATTTGTGGGAGTAGAAAATCCAGTCTTTGTCCTAGGGAACTGCTGGTCAATTCGAACAGCCGATCATGTGGATCAAAGCCCCGTCCGTGTGTAACCACTACACCACCAGGGTTCTTTTAAAGACCTAAACTTGAGTGTGTGGGAATCGGGGTCGGTTGGGGATGGTTTCGTTGTAGGCCTAAAGAATGACTAAGGGCTAAACTAGTTTCTATAGATGGCATTTATATCTTTTTCATTTATTTTTTTTAAATATGTTTTGTTTTGTAGGTTCATGGGTGTATGTGTACATCAAGGACAGTTGCATGCACTTACGGAGGTAAGACTTCAATAAGCCTCACAAAGCAACTTTTTTTGCCTTAGTTTCAGCAAACTAACTGTACCAGCCTTTGTGTTTATGTCAAAATATCATTGTTAGTGCTTTCATTGTTGCTGGGTACTTTGGCCGTGTCTCTAAGTCTATTGGGTTCTCTTGAAATAACTGTGAGTGCTCTTGGGAGTATGAATCTCAAGAATCTTGTTTCTTGCTGCCTGGATGACACCTTCCTAAGCAAAAAAGTCTCATAACAAAAACTTGGACCAAGTGGAAAGGCTGTGTGTCTTGATCTAAAATCTCAATCACTATTCTGATTTCCTGATTGGTTTTAGTACGTTATGAAATCAGTTTATATTTCCAGTTTCTTGTAGTCAATGCCCTTTCTTTGAACTCTTTCTGTAACAGAGATTCCCTAAGTTTCCCAGGTATCTCGTTATAAACTTTACCATTTTCTTGGGTGCTTCAAAGAAACACAATTTCTGGAACTTTCTTCCAAGCTTACTAGGTCTGGATAGACTTCATCTGCGGTTTTAAAGGCTCCTCAGTTTACTTTAATACATATTTAGAGTTGAGAATTTATGTTTTAGAACTTTTTAATCCCTCCTTGAGAAGGTACTGTCAAAATGTGAGGAAACTTAGGAAGGAATGGTATTTACTAGAATTGGCAAGAGAATTTCTTTCTGCCGGCTTGGGGCCTGACATTAGTCCTGAAAAAGAGACCGTCGTATCTTGTTCTCTGTTCTTTTTGCAATCAACTAGGCACTAGAATATGGGAGGTGTGTAGCTATGTTTTACCTCTTATATGAAAGACTAAAGAAGGCAGAAATGGTGAGTTTGTAATTTTCTGTGCCTCAAGGTTTTCATCTGTAAAATTAGATGAATAATACATTTGTTCTAAAATTGTGAAAAATCAAATATGTTGTTAGGAAAAGCATAATTTGAAGGTGGAGACCCATCACTTCTCGGCCTTTTGCCTAAGATCAGGTGTAGAAGGTGGAGATCCGAGGCTTAATTTGGGAGTGTGCATTTAAGTTTCATGGTAGACATCCAAGAGAATATGCTGAATAGAAAATTGAGTAGCGGCTGAGCCCCGGTGGCGGCGTGGTTGAGTGCGAGACTGCGGCCCACTGGCTTGGTGGTTCAAATCCAGCAGCAGCTCTCAGGAGCAAGGCTAGGTAGCTCCCACAACCTCCAGAGGGCAATGATGACAAAAAAAAAAACAACAGAATAAAAACACACAAAAAAATGGAGTAGCTTGGAGTACAGAGGAGGTAGAAACTTGGGAGGTTTCCATACAAATGGTTTTCAAAAGCATGAACCAGATAAGATGACTTTATGGGATTGTAGACTGAGAAACCAGCTAGAAACTATGCCCTGAAGGTCATCTCAGTGTTCAAAGTCAGAGAAGAAAAGTTCACGAAAAAGGAGTTGTTAGTGAAGTGGGGAGAAAACTAGGAGGAGAATATCCTGGCCTGAAAGAAAGAAGTTTCTACCAGAAGAGCAAATGATACTGATAAGATGGTTGGTGACCTAGCAAGGGTATGTTGTCAGGGTGAAATGTAAAATACTTAACAACAATAATAAATACGTAGCATAATGTTGGTGTATAGTGATGGCTTGTATTAGGCTTGTATTAAGTTTGTCCCAACTTAAAGAGATTAAAGAGATCCTCTGAACTGCAGAGAGAGAGGCTCTCAGGGTCTGTGCTAGATTCACAATTGTTCCTGTGTTTGAGTCCATGTGGCAGGCACTGTGTCAATCCAGTTCATTGAGGGTCATTTTATTTTTTGCTGATTCTTTACCAAATAAATTCTTTTCCAGGGACTGGTCTTAACCAATGTACATGAGATGAAGCCTTGTTATGCTTGCTTCTAAGCATTCTTCTTGTTCTTCTGGCAGGCCATGGTATATTTAACTTCCATTACCAACACTATAATCCAAAGGCATCAATACTTCTTCAGTCTCCCTAATTTATTATCCAGCTTTTTTGCATGCATATTTGCTTGAAAATATCATAACTTGGGTGAGACACATCTGAATCCTGCCCTCCAAGTGATACCTCTGTTTTTAAAAACTTCAGCGGAGGCCTTTTATAACAGATTTACATGGTGCATGCTGTCACTTGATTGTCTGACTGCTGCTTCTGTGGGTATTAATTGTGAGTAGGAGAAAAATGAAGTCCTTGATAACTTCACTCTTTTCCCTTCTTATTATGGTGTTGCTTATTGGTATAGTTATTAGGATTTTTATTTTTATTATTTATTTATTTATTTATTTTTATTTTTTTTTTAGGCATCACTGCCCTCAGGTGGTGGGAGTAGGAGGCCCAGCCTTTGCTTCTGGGAGCTGGAATTGAACCTCCATCCCAGTGGGCCGCACAACCACTACGCCACTGGGGCTCAGCCCCGATTTTTATTTTTTTTAATGTTGAGCTGTAGTCCACCCTGAAGGCTTCTGATCATCATCAATAAGCACTTCAAGTTGTCTTCACTTGCAGCAAGCAAAGTTGTGTCCTCTGCATATTGTAGGTTTTAATGATCAGTCCCCAACCTTGATGCTGCCTTCTCCTATGCACTAGTCCATCTTCTTGGATTACTTGCACAGCATACAGATTGAATAACTATTATATATACTCAAGTATAAGCTGACCCAAATATCTGCCGAGATACCTAATTTTTACCACAAAAACTGCATTAAAAATGTGCTGAAAAACTCAATTTTATTCAAGTACATACGCTATATTGAAAGAAAACTACCCTCATGTTCACCTTCCCTCATTTTATTTTTTATTTTTTATTTATTTTTTATTTTAGGCATCACTGCCCTCTGGTGGTGGGAGTAGAAGGCCCAGCCTTTGCTCCTCTGAGCTGGAATTGAACCTCCATCCCAGTGGGCTTCAGTCCCGCGCACAACCACTACGCCATCGGGGCTCAGCCCCCTTCCCTCATTTTAATCCACACAGCATCCCTTTGTTCTGCCCTTTGACTGCCTCTTGGACTATGTTCAGGTTTTACATGAGCATAATTAGGTATTCTGGAATTCTCATTTTTTAGAGAGCTATTCCTAATTTGCCTTGAGTTATGTAGTCAAATGCCTTTGTAATAGTCAATAAAACAAGTAAACATCTTTTTTATATTATCTGCTTTAAGTCAAAATTGCTAAATATATTTTTTGAAACTTCAACAATATAAGTACCTCTTTTGAGCTTTTCAATACTTTTCATTTGGTACACTGTTACTGCCATTAAAATTTTTGCAAACATTTTATTGAAGTATTGGCTATATTAATCTGGATTGGCTAGAGAAACAAATCCAGAGACTCATATGTGTGCTCTTTATATCAAAGAGAAATTTTTTTTGGGGGGGGGCATCACTGCTCTATGGTGGTGGGAGTAGGAGGCCCAGCCTTTGCTCCGTGGAGCTGGAATTGAACCTCCTTCCCAGTGGGCCGCAGTCCCGCGCACAACCACTACACCACCGGGGCTCAGCCCTATCAAAGAGAATTTGTATATTGAGATAACATCCCAGCCCAGGTCAGATCAAGTCCATAAATCTAGTAGTAGCTCATATGTCTGGTAATAGTCCATAAATTCCTCTTTTGACTCAATGCAGAACATGCAATGATACCAAATTCAGGAAGATCACAGATTGGTGAGTAGAAAGTCTTGTGGATTCATTGGCTCTGGAAGCATATTAAGGCTCTGGCTGTCATCAGGTGGTTCCATGGGGCTTGTCTACAGGAATGTGAAGCAGAGAGATAGTGTGGCCCAGCTCTAGGAAGAAAGGGAGGAAGTTTCCAGAATCCTCATGAGAAGGCTAAGCCCACCAGGAGGCATCATCAGGCTATGACCTGGTTGACAGGTCAAACTCCACCCCATGTCACTCTATCAAGTTGACATGAAATTATGTAGATACCAAACTAACATAACAAAACAAGTGCACATATGCAAGTGTACAGCTCACTAAATTTTTATGAATGAACACACCCATAATCAGTATCCCAGGTAATGAAACATTTTCTCAGAAATGACTAAAAATTCCTCTTCCTCTCTCAAGCCCTCCCTTCAACAGAGTTCTAAAACTAGTAGGTCTGGATAGAGTGTGTATACACACACACACACACACATACATATATGTATACATATATATAATTTTATTGGGGACTCTTACAGCTCTTATCACAATCCATATATCCATCCACGTGTCAAACATATTTGTACATGTTATCATTTTTTTTAATCATAGGACTTTATATGAAGGAATGGTAAAAATGAAAGACCATTATTATTTTCAAAGGATTTTCTTTCTGCGTGAGCCCTTGATATCAGCTCATTTCCCCCCCTCCCTCATGAACCCTTGATAATTTATAAATTTATAATCCCCCCTCCCATGTCTTACACCAACTACTGTCTCCCTTCACCCATTTTTCTGTTGTCCATCCTCCTAGGAAGAGGCTATATGTAGATCATTGTGATCGATTCCCCCCACCTTCCCCTTCCCCTCCGGGTGTCTCTGTTCTCATTCTTGGTCCTGAGGGGTGATCTGTTCTGGATTCTCTGTGTCGAAAGCTCATGTCTATAGTAGTGTATATGCTCTTGTCTAGTCAGATTTGTAAGGTAGGATTGAAACCATGAGAGTTGGCGCGGGGGGGGGGGGGGGGGGGGGGGCGGAGGGGGGGCCGGCACGGGAGGCAGAGAGTATTAAAGAACTAGAGGAAAGTTGCATGTTTCATCGGTGCTATACTGTACCCTGACTGCCTTGTCTCTTCCTTCTCACTCTTCTGCAAGGGGATGTCCAATTTTCTACAGAAGGGCTTTGGGTCTCCACTCTGTGCTCCTCCTCATTAACACTGATATTTTTCTTCTGGGTCTTGATGCCTGATACCTGATCTCAGGGACACCTCACGGTCACACAGGCTGGTGTGCTTCTTCCACGTGGACTTCGTTGCTTGTGAGCTAGATGGCCACTTGTCTATCTTCAAGCCTTTAAGACCCCCAGGTGCTATATCTTTTTTTTTTTGCAATATCTTTTGATAGCCGGCACCATAAGTTTTTGCTTATGCATCCACTTTTTCTTCAGCAATTGTGACCAGAAGGTAAGCATCACAGAATGCCAGATTATTAGAACAAAGTGTTCTTGCATTGAGGTAGTACTTAAGTCGAGGCCAACATCTATCTGCTGCCTTAATACTAAACCTATAAATATATGTACAGAGATCTATTTCCCCATCATCATATATAAACATATTTACATATGTACATGCTATATTTAGATCTTCATAAATGTCCTTTTCCTCCTCATTCTTTCTTCTATTTCCTTTTACTTTCTTCTTGTTTCACTATCATGTTCGGTCTTCATTTGGGTTTCAGTCATTCCTCACCATTACATTGCCCTAGGGCTGAGCCCCGGTGGCGTAGTGGTTGTGCGCGGGACTGCGGCCCACTGGGTTGGAGGTTCAAATCCAGCAGCAAGCTGGGTCTCCTCCTCCCACCACCAGAGGGCAGTGATGCCCCCCCCAAAAAAAACAAACACACAAACAAACCAAAAAAGATACCATTACATTGCCCTTGATTAAACCCCACCAGGCATCCTATGCCCTCCTCCATCAACTATAGTTCTCTTGTTTTCCTGTCCCTGGGTTGGTTCACACCGCCCTTCCTTTATCCCACCTCCCCCTCTCCCCTGTCCCCCCAGAACTGTTGATCCCATTGGTTTCTACAAATTGTTAATCCTGCCTACCTTATCTAGATAGACATACAAACATAATAATCAGTGCAAAACCAAGACAAAACAAAACAAGACAACAAAGGAAGACAAAACAAAACCAAACCCCCAAAATAACAACAACGAAAAGAAAACCAATGACAAAAGCGGAAAAGCCTATAAATGGTCCCGGGTCCCCTTTTTGGCCTTTAGGAGTGTTGTCCAGTCGCATCTGGTGGGGTGCCACATTCCCTTCCCAAAGTCTAGTTTTGATCTTCCCTGGGGACTTCATCACTTTGCTCCCCTTGTTCTCTCTCACATGCTTTTAGAGTCTCACCTTAGTGTGATGGGGTCAGATCAGGCACCATTTCCGCTTACGTCTCCAGTGGAGTGTCTGTACTTTTAAAACACCTTAGTTTTAGAAAAGTATTAAGATATTCCCTGTGTATATGGTTTTCTTTGAACTGTGAGTTTATTGGAACGGCTTTTGTGTTGCTTTTGCTGAAGAGAATATACTTTAAAAACTGTGATATATCACAGATGTAAAAGTAGGGGGCTGAGACCCGGTGGCGTAAGTGGTTGAGTGCAGGACTGCGGCCTGCGGACTTGGTGGTTCAAATCCAGTGGTGGCTCTCAGAAGCAGCACCGGGTAGCGCCCACGACCACCAGAGGCAGTGATGCCCACAAAACACACAAAAAAACCCTCAAAAAACTAAAAAAAAACAAATGTAAAATTAGGATATAATGGGATTGGCAGAAATGAATGACCATAGTGGAATATGGTAGTCATTTTGTACTTAAACAATATTTTCTGTTTGCTATTTGCTTGTTTGTAGCCATAAAAAACATATAGTGTGGGCTTCAGTTTGATCCTGCGTGGTCATGCTGTAGTCCGGGTTCGAACTCGTTATCTTTTCCTCTTTCTTACCTTTTCCTCTTATATCTGTTCTTAATAAACTTTGCCTTGTTTCACTCAAAAAAAAAAAAAACATATAGTGTGTGCCATGTGAAAGAGTGTGTATTGCCACGTTTCCCAGTATCATTCATCAGATATTGGCGTTGTCAGTTAGATTAATAATTTTTTACTGGTTTTGTAGGCTAGTGACTATGAAACAGAAAGATAAGATGCTTTCAGAGGTATCCACAAAGGTCAGGGTGGCATATTCTCTGGAGACTTCTGGCTTTAATTGCCTTACAATTCCACTTGGCAGCACAGTTATTGGTTTCACTGATGATAAAAAGGAATTTTTTTTTTGGGAGGGGGCCTCACTGCTCTCCGGTGGTGGGAGTAGGAGGCCCAGCCCCACTGAAAAAGGAATTCTTAATAAAATTCTAGAACATGCTTAGAATTTGGATGACATTCAGTAATTATTTCTTAATTGATGATTCACCTCCACAGTAATGTAAACACGATTCTTCATTTCTCATCGACTGTAATTTATTTGTTAGTAATTATAGCAGTTATTTGTGAGTAATTATACTAAACAAGCATGTAGCTCTCATTAATACCTATAAAGTATTGATATTATTGAAAAGACTTGCTTATATGTAGTAGTGATCTGTTCGTCTTCTGGCTTGAAACCTTTCCCATTTATTTATTTATTGTTTACTGTGTGTCAGCATTTTCCTTTATTTCCATTTTCTTCCCCCTACCCCCAATTAATATTTACAGTAAGTAAAGGTGTTAGCTGACCTTGAGATAGCACTACACATGGGGTCACTATGGGTTGCTATGAATCAGAATCAAGTCAATGGCAGTTAGTGAATTAAGAATACAATCGGAAAGAAGTACAGTTAGAATACTCTTTAAAAGTGAGGGTGGCAAAGTTGTGTATCCTGTGCTTACCAGGAGGGACCAGTCCTGGAGAAAGAAGTCATGCTTAGCAAAGTAGAGGGTCAGAGAAAAAGAGGAAGATGAAGATGGATTGACACCGTGGCTGTAACAGCAGACCTAAATACAGAATTACTGTGAGGATGGTGCAGGACTGGGCAGTGTTTAGTTCCCTTGTCCATAATAGATAGGGCTGCTTTGAGACAGAACTGACTTGCTAACACGTAACAGCGACGACATGAAGATAAAATGCTTAAGTTTTTAAGCAAATAAGTTTAGGCAGTCCCGTGGTTGCGGGTGTGGCCCATTTCCAACTGTGCCTTTAAATATTTGTAGGTGAATTACAACAGGCATACACAGTTCTTTAGTGCAAAGGAAAGGAACCCAGGTTGTGCGGTGATTAAAGCACTTGGCTGTTAACCAGCTGTTGGTGGTTAAGGCCACCACCTTCTTTATGAGAGAGACATGTGGCTGTCGGCTTCCATAAAGATCCACAGTCTATGAAGCAGTTCCTAGGAGTTGGTAGTTCTCTTGTGCCCTGCAGATTTATTGTGAGTTTGAATTGACTTGTTGACAGTGGATTTAATGGGAGAAAGGGCTTTGAAGCCTTTTCAATGATTTTTAAAACTGCAAGTGCATCAAATTAAGGTGATTGTGTTGAAGAATTTGTTGTAAGAAGGGATTAGTTCAGCCATTTAAAAGTGAGGGCAACAAACAAACAAAAAAACTTAAAAAGCGAGGGCAAATTTACATAATATTAAACACTTAGGATAAGTCGGAAGTTCATTGCCCGGGAATTACCTATGGGAAGAAACTTTTTTTTTGGGGGGGGGGGGGGGAGTGGGCATCACTGCTCTCCAGTGGTGGGAGGAGGAGGCCCAACCCCACTGCTGGAATTGAACCTCCGTCCCAGTGGGTCGCAGTCCCGCACACAACCACTACGCCACCGGGGCTCAGCCCCTTTTTGTTTCTTTTTTTTGTTTTTGGGCATCACTGCCACTGGTGGTTGTGGGAGCTACCCAGCGCTGCTCCTGATAGCTGCCACTGGATTTGAACCGCCAAGCCCGTGAGCTGCAGTCCTGCACTTAACCACTTACGCCACCGGGGCTCGGCCCAAAATCCTAACTTTTTTTTTTTTTTTGGGGGGGGCATCACTGCTCTCCAGTGGTGGGAGTAGGAGGCCCAGCCCCACTGCTGGAATTGAACCTCCGTCCCAGTGGGCCGCAGTCCTGCACAACCACTACGCCACCGGGCACAGCCCCGGAGGGGAAACTAAGACCTTCTCCTTGTGGTAGCACACTGCAAAGTCACATAACAAAGAGCATAGATTCAGTAATGGGTGAAGAATAATTGGGGCCATTGTTGAAACCTCCCCTTCCCCATAACTATCTTACTTAGTTGGTGTCCTGTATCATTTTTTTCTTCTACTTTAAAGACCTTGTCCCATTTAAAATAGAAATAGAAACATACCAATAAAAACACCTCGGGGGCTGAGCCCGGTGGCGTAGTGGTTGTGCGCGGGACTGCGGCCCACTGGGATGGAGGTTCGATTCCAGCAGTGGGGCTGGGCCTCCTACTCCCACCACCGGAGAGCAGTGATGCCCAAACAAAAAAAAAACCAAAACAACAACAACAACAAAAAACACCTCGGGCTGAGCCCCGGTGGCCTAGTGGTTGTGCGCAGGACTGCGGCCCCCTGGAATGGAGGTTCGATTCCAGCTCCACGGAGCAAAGGCTGGGCCTCCTACTCCCACAACCTGAGGGCAGTGATGCCCCCCAAAAAACAAAAACAAAACAAAACAAAAACCACCTCATAATCGCTGTCGTCAAGTCAATTCAGATTTGTAGCAACCCCAACAACTAGCAGTTATTCAACACTTACCGTGGGTCTGAGGCTTGTGATGAGGTTGAGGTTTTGAGTCGAGGTTGGAGCTATGGAGGCACAGTGGTTAAGTGCTTGGCTGCTAACCTAAAGGTTGGTAGTTCAAACCCACCAACTTCTCCACAGAAGAATGATATGACCATCTGTTAATAGAAAGATACAGTCTTAGAAACCCTATGGGGCAGTTTTACGTCTTCCTATATGGTTACTATGAATTGGAATCAACTTGATGACACTCGGTTTAATGTTTATTTTCATGGGTCTATCGCCATGAGGACTAGAGGCCTGACACATTTGTAGAATACGCCCTATGTCTTCCTTTGTAAAAAAGAGAAAACTAAGATTTAGAGAAGTTAAATGATTTCTCCAAAGGAGTTAAATTCATTTGATTTCAAAGCCTATCCTATACTTTTTTCATGACAACATGCTGCCCTTAATTCAATTTTGTATAGCCCACAGTGCAGTGGATCTTAGAGATGTTGTATGCACAGTATTTGTAGAATCTAATTTGGATGAACGTTATATATATTCTGGGATATTTGGGCAAATTTTTTCTTGGTTATTGGATTTTATATAGAGAATATGTTTGGGTACAAGTAATAGAAAATAGTGGCTTAAAAGAACAAAACAAAAGGACTCATAAAACTAAAATTCCAGCAATGTATTAGACTAAGGGTTATCTGAATTCAACAACTAAGTAGGTGTTATCCAGAGACCCCTGCTTCTTTCCAATTCTTTGTTCTGGGGTCTTAACTTCATGTTAAGGCTGGCTGTCATTCATAATCAAAAGATCCTGCCGGCAATTAATATGCTCTCTGTTTTCTCTTTCTTGGCCAAGATGAGAGTAGGAGAGAGGGGGTGGAGAGAAAGAGTTAGCAGAGAGAGATGATTTTAAACAGATTATGAGTCATTTCATAATCCTTTTATTTTTAAACTTGTTAAGAAATGAGCAAAAAGGTGCTGTCCTCAGAAATAGTTTGGGGAATCTTTTTGACAGAAATGTTCAACCCTGAAGAATGGGGAGTTTAGGGAATGAGCAGAGCTTGGAATTGTGGGGCAAGAAAGTTGGGGCTGAGGCCCGGTGGTGTAGTGGTTGTGTGCGGGACTGTGGCCCACAGGGTTGGCGGTTCAAATCCAGCAGCAGCTCTCCAGGAGCTAGGCTGGGCTTCCTACTCCCACCAGGGCAGTGATTTCCTCGCGCGCGCCCCCCCCCCAAAAAAAAAAAAAAGTTAGTCTTAGAGACCCTCAGGGATAGTTTTAGTTGGTTTGTTTTTTCTCTTGCATTTTATTCTGAGGGAAATGCTTCCTTTTCACAAAGAATAATTTACATAGTAACTGTAGAATGGTTGTTGCCCTAGTGAGGTAATATTCTTTATAGCAAATTGACCTTAGTTAGGCAGATACTTAGTACTGGGGTTGGGGAGTGGGGAGAGAAAGAGAAGAGAGAGAGAACGAACACGCTTTTAGTTCTAGCTAGAGGAAATGAATCTGCCCTGCGGGCTGCTGTGGAATTTTTTAATTCGCAAAGCTCTCCTCCTCCTCCTCTCTCTGCCCTTTCCTACACACACATACACCTTCTTTCTCTGTTAAAGACTAGTTACTTTGGCAACTTCTTGCTTATGCGAGTTGATATGTGCTGCCTCTGGGTTGGTTTTGTTAGACTTATAAGAAGCCTTATATAATCAGAGAGCTTACAATGAAAGGAAACTCTGTGGGTTCAGTGACTAAACTCATGCATTATTTATCAAAATGTGCAGCCAGACCCCGATTCCAGTTTCTTGGGTGTGCTGTGATATTGCTGTTAGCTGTGCCTGCTTCCTTGCTTGTTTTGTGTAGCCAAGTACAGAGTATTCTTCTGACCTTATTTTCCTTGATCGGATGAGGAGTTGTCTGGGACCTGCCTTGGGCTGTCTTTTCGAGTGTGCAGGGGGTCTGTTGTTGAAGTCAGTTGCCGTGGTGTTGAAAACCGGGCCTGTTCTCTTAAGTGTTTCAGGGTGGATTCAAACTGATAACCTGCTGATAGTCTAGTGCTTAACCATACGTTCAACCCAGGGACTTCACAGAGTGCTTAGAGGAAGCTATAGTTACCATTTGAGGCACCCTAGTAGGGTAGTGGTTATTCTTTGGGCTGCTAACTATAAGGTCAGTAGTTTGAAACCACAAGCTTTTCCTTGGGAGAAAAACGAGGCTTTCTACTCCCGTAAAGTCTTGCAGTCTCGGACTCTCACAGGGGCAGTTCCATTCTGCGCTCGCTACAGGGTCACTGTGAGAGAGAATTGACAGTGGCTTTATTGCTGCTGCTAGGCAGTTAGAGGACCTTCTAGAAGCACTGACAAATGACTGTTGAGGATGGGAGAAATGACAAAGGTGAATTAGAAAACATGAGGGAAGCAGAGAGATCCATTTCGAATATGGATTCTTCAGCTGAGTGAAATTGCCAGGACTTCTCCTGGTCTTTTGGGGCTTATCAGGATGACATGCCTGTTACTGTTATCTACTGCTTTGGAATAAATAACTCAAAACGTATGGCTTAAAATGCCTGTTTTATTTTGCTTGTGGTTCTACGGACCAGGAATCTGGGGAGGGTTTTACTCGGACTCTGATGCACATGAATCAGCTGAGGGGATCAGGCAGCTGGAGGAGCCCATTCCGAGATGGAGCCTTCGTTCACGGGTCGTCTGCTCCCCCAGTGCTTCTTGGCTCTTCCTGTGTTGCACATGGTGGCTTATCCTCGAGGTCATCTCCACACAGGTTGGTTTTTTTGCAACATGGTGCTCTCCTCAGGATAACAGACTGTTTACATGACTGCTGGCAAGGACTGCAGCCCACCCAGATGGGAGCTGTAGGGCTTCATGTGCTTTTTCAACGTTCCAGAGTGTCACAGAAACTTCATTCTGTTAGTGAGGCAATTAATGAAATCTAGTTCTGATTTAAGGGAAGGAGAATTAGACTGTCTTAAAAAAAAAAAAAAAAGGCTCCCTTTAATTCATCGTAGTGCCCTTTCACAAACTCAGTGTTTAGAGGCTGGGTAATGAGAATTTCTTACCCTGCCTTCCTTATGTTGTCGTGATAATAAATTTTACTCTCTATACAGTATGTGCTCAATAGTATAAATTTACCATTCTACCTTATGCGATGTTTTTAGTTGCTGTTTTTGGACTCAGGGAGTAATTACTAAAATTATAAGCCAGAAATACAATAAAGCTGGTCCTTATATTTGCCCATGAGATTACCTCTAACAGATTTTTCTACATATATATTTTTTGAGTTTTTGTTTAGGGTCCCTACACATGTTTAACTGAAGAACTCCTTTTTACATTTCTTCCAAAGGGGAGGTCTCAAAACCAGAAACCTAATTTACTTTCACTAAGTCAATTTCAACTCAAGAGCAGTAAGAGTGAGTAGAACTGCCCCTGTGAATTCTGGATAGGAGCAGAAAGTCTCATTTTTCGCCCACAGAGTGGCTGCAAGGTTTAAATGGCCGTCGCTGAGGTTAGCAGACCAACATGTCACCCATTAGACCACCAGGACTCCTTGTAGGAGAGCCTTGGTCATCACAAATTCCCAGACGCTTTTGTCTGTTATTCTTAATTTCCCCTTTCTTGTTATTCATCTTTTTTAAAAATAGACAAGGACATGGCTTTATTAGTCAGTTTTGCAAATTGGGTGCCCACGTCTCAGAAGACAAAACTGACCCAACAATGATTTATTCCACAAGCACTATATTCCATAAGTCACAAATCCCACCCCCAAGTCCTCATTGGCTGAATCCTGTGGGCTTAACAGTCTTAACCGGATGTTGCCTCTTTAGAGTTTTTTAACTTAAAGTTTCTCCCACCCTCCTTTGATTAATGAGGTTCGCCTCAGGTGTGAGTCCCAGGTTCTAGTGATTGCCACATCAGCCATCAATTTGTGCTCTGCCCATTTAGTAACTTCTTGGCCTTTTGTAACCTTAATTGCTGCTTCAGCAAAATGTGGCTGTCTGGGAACCTCTGGGGCAATTCTACTCTGTCTTCTAGTGTCATTATGAATTGGAATTGCCTTGCTGGCAATATATTTGGTTTTGAAATCTCTCTGTTGGATTCCCTGAGTTATGTAAATAGTTGGTGTTGTCAGCTGCTGGCCAAAAGATTGGTGATTTAAGTCTATCCAAAAGCGCCCCAGGAGAAAGACCTGGTGGTGATCTACTTTTGAAACATCAGCCATTAAAAGTCCCATGGAAAAAATAAAGCAAAACTCCATGGAGCACCATTTTACTTTGATACACATGAAGTCACCCGTGTATCAGAATCAAACTGATGGGCAACTTGTTTGTCTTTTTGCTGATGTTTTTGTTTTACTGATACTCCATTTTCCTAGTTTCTTTTCGTTCATTCCCCCTTTATTTCTTTGGGCATGTGTAATACTGCTGTTTTGCAGTCTTGTAGCCTGCCGATTGCCTGGGCTCCCCATGGAGATGATTTCTCTGAATTCATCTTATTCTTTTGAATAGACGATTTTCTATTTATTTGTAGGTCTCATGGGTTTTTGTTGAACATGAATTTTAGCAGAGTTGATTCATTAGCACTGCTCATATGTGTAGCTTTCCTAAATTCCCCATCTGCCTGATGATTATGAAAGCACTACATTCTTCAAGAAACTCCCAGAGTATTGAATCTTAGGTAACTATTACCTCCCAAGCGCTGGCTCACCACGCCATACCAAGGCTTCAGTCCTCTAGACAGCTCTGAGCAGATCAAATGGCATTTTGAGGAATAAGGTGTGTCTGACTCAGACCATAGCCTTTTTCAGTTGCCCCATTTGCAAGCAAAAGCTGGACTACGACCAAGGACAAGCAGAGAAGAATAGGTGCTTGGGGTTATGGTGCTGGCAGAGAATGCTGACTAGACCATCAACACCCCGAAGAACTAACACGTCTTGGAAGAAGCATAGCCAGGATGTTCCCTAAAGTGAACATGGTGAAACTGTCTCGTGTACTTTGGACATGTTATCAAGGAGGACTAAAGTCTGGAGAAGGACATCATGCTTGGTTAAAATATGGCTAGTTAGTAATAGAGAGTTGGTGATAAGAAGGAAGACCCACAACAAAATGGATCGACACGATGGCCACAACCAGGGCACACATGGCAACAATTTGAGGCTGATGCAGGACCAGGCAGTGTTTCAGTCTACTGTGAATGACGTCACTGTGATTTGGAAGCAGCTGGATAGCACATAACCACCGCAGTGACAAGTTTGCTTCAATTAGATAGATGGCTACTAGAATGATCACACCTAGTTTGATAATGTGAATGAAAAAAAAACATTTAGCAGGGGAGGCCTTCTCTAATCTGATTTCAGATAGGATTCACACCCTCTAGGTTAGTCTTTTTACAGCCTTTAAAAACATCTAGGGTTAAGGTATGCTTTTGGGATGTGGAATGCATATACCTCTCTTCTCTCTTCAATTCCCAGGTAATTCCAAATCCCAGGTTCTCTAATGAATTTCAGAATCTAATCAGGTCTACAGTAATACTCTTGTGTGCGTTGTCTCATAATACTTTTTGAAGGGACTTCAAAAAGTTTGTGGGAAATGGAATTAAGAGAAAGTGGAATTCTTTTTTTTTTTTTTTTGGAAGGGGGCGCATCACTGCCCTCTGGTGGTGGGAGTAGGAGGCCCAGCCTTTGCTCCATGGAGCTGGAATCGAACCTCCATCCCAGTGGGCCGCAGTCCCACGCACAACCACTATGCCACCAGGGCTCAGCCCGATAGTGGAATTCTTTATAAACTTTTTGAATCCCCTTGAAATGTTTAGGATGTGTTTATGGCTTATTGTTTGTACAGATTTGGCTGTAGGCAGGCTAAATTAATCCTAATATGGAGAAAAGAAATAAAATGTAGTGTGAAATGTGTTTGCAATGAAAGTTTTTTATTTTCCTTAAACTAGTATTTATAAAGATAGGTAAACATGTTCCTATAAATACTTATTAGGATCTATTTCACTTTTGAATAAGGTATCGTTTATTTACTTATTTTTTGTCACTTAGTAATAAAAATGTCTAAATAAATTATGGCAAATCCTTTCCCCTGTATTTAGTAACTGTGTGGCATTTGAGAAACAAAAATCTAAGGATGGTGGCATAATATACAAATAATAAGAAGAGCCTGTTTAGTTACTTTTCCTTGAAGAGTTATTTTTCAAAACTTGCTGATTCGACCTTATTTATTAAAAATAATTTATTGAACAACTACTGTGTGTTAGGCACAATTCAAAGTGCTAAGAATACCGCAATGACCAAATAGAATAAATGAACAACGAGAGTTCAATAAAAATTCCAACCCATATGAGATTCACCTCAGCAATGGATGGATGGAGGCATTAGACTAAATCAGAAAAATATATATATATACATGCCTTAGCCTCTTGGAGACACTCTACTGACAGGACACAAGACTGACTCCCCGGGACGCAATGCAGCTGAGAAGAAACACGGCAGGCAGCACGCTGATAGACCCTGAGCCCTGGAAACTGGAGAAACCACTGGGGAGACCCTTGCCAGCGCTCAGATGCTTCTACCATCACTCGGTACACAAGACTCTGCACCCACTGGCCCATGAAATAACAGAGAAATGATGGCAGCTTGGATCAGGGTGGTAGCAGTGGAGGATGGTGATCCTTGGATTTTTTCCCCCTCCTGGAACTATTTTGAAAGTAGAGAAAACAGGATTTTCTGGTGCATTAGATGTGGATAGAGTGTATGAGGCTAAAAGATGTCAAGGATCACTCTGCAGCTTTTGACTGAATACCCAAAGGGTAGAGTTGCTGTTGATGGGAATGTAGGTTGTAGGAGGTACCAGAATAGGGGATGATGAAGATAGTTTTAGACAGGTTAAATTTTGAGATATGTCCCAGATGCCCAAGTGGAGATAAATGTACATAGAGTTTTTCAGTGTACAATAATGCCTAGAAATCAGCTTAGTTAGGAACTTAACCTCCATTGGTTCTCATTTTCACTTTCTCCTGCTCAGATCTGTTGACAGGGGTGGGGCCTGCGGGTGGGACTAGGCAGGATATTCTGCTTTTATCTTATCTTAATGATTGTTTTGTGAATACTGAGCCAAATCATGAAGTTAATATCAGAGATTCCTATCTGGATCTTGAGGGTGTGGGATTGTAGTAGATAGGGAATAGCAAGTTGTGGTGAAGAATGCTTTCAAATAGGGCTCCCGAATGTAATACTTGAGTGTAAGCCAATCTGAAAACCAGCCGCGGCATTTAATTTCACCACCAAAACAGCATTTAAAATGTGCTGAAACACTCGGCTTATACAGGAGTATAAACAGTATGTATTCGGGATAGACCAGCAGAGTGCATGGAATGGTCGGGAGAGGTGGGCCTGATCCTTTATACATGATCGTTGGTACTGTGTCAGGGAGAAAAGGAACAAGCTTATCATTATCTTAGTTTATTTGTTTGAGATAATTGCTACAGATTTAGCTCTTAATGTTTATTTAAACAAGCCCAGTTTGATTATGAAATGTTTACTGTGGGTTAAAAATCGGTGAGGAGACTTCCGCCTCATATTTTTTTAAATCTTGTGAGAAAAAAGTTGTTTTGATGCTTGTGGTAAATTAAATGCATAGAAAAACACCCAGTATTTCAAATACACCAAGTAAACGTAGTTTTTAATGTGGTCTTTGAATAGGTACTAAGTGTCTATTTTGAGGAGGAAAGAGGGTGGTGTCTTCATGGCTTTCAGCTGCTGATAAAAGAAATATCTTCTATAATTTCCAAAAGGTGATCTCTATTATATTTTCTAAAAGACATGATATTGGTGCTTGTTTCAGCGGCACATATTCTAAAATCCACATTGACCGTGAATCTGAGGCTGATGATGGGAGTGATAAAAGAATCCTCTGGAAAAAAAAAAAAAGAATCCTCTGACTCAGTTATGTCACTGAGTGACCAAACACACTCTTTTTGAGTACTGTTCCCAGTGCCTTACCACAGTGCCTCCCACATAGTTTTTAGTTGTTTGTTTGTTGCAGGTCACTTGATTCCAACTGAAAGTGACTCTGTGCACAATTAAATAAACTACTGCCTGGGCCCTGCACCACCCTCACAGTCGTGATGTTTGAGTCCATAGTTGTAGCCATGGAGTCAGCCCATCTTCTACTTTACCAAGCATGAAGTCTTTACTAGGAGCTGGTCTTTTTTGATAGCATGTCCAATGTACTTGGGACAAAATGACACCATTGTTGATCCTAAGGAGCATTCTGGCTGGGCTTCATCTGAGACAGATTTGTTTGTTCTTCTGGCAGTCCAGGGTTCTTTCAGTATTCTCCACCAATACCATAAACTGGCTACCTTGCTTGCTCGTTGTTCTTCCAAAGATGTCCAATTCTCACATGCATGTGAGGCGATTAAAAATACCATGGTGGAGGGCTGAGCCCCGGTGGTGTAGTGGTTGTGCGCGGGACTGCGGCCCACTGGGACGGAGGTTCAGTTCCAGCAGTGGGGCTGGGCCTCCTACTCCCACCACCGGAGAGCAGTGATGCCAAAAAAAAAAAAAAAAAAATGCCATGGCTTGAGCTAGGTGCACCTTAGACCTCAAAGTGACATTCTTGCTCTTCAACACTTTAACGAGATCTTGTGCATCAAATTAGTCCAATGCAATGCATTGTTTGATTATTTTTATACTGCTGCTTCCATGAACAGTTACTGTGCATTCAAGCAAAATTAAATTACTATTATTTTGGGGCTGAGCCCCGGTGGCATAGTGGTTGTGCGCGGGACTGAGGCCCACTGGGACGGAGGTTCAATTCCAGCAGTGGGGCTGGGCCTCCTACTCCCACCACCGAGAGCAGTGATGCCCCCCCCCAAATTACTATTATTTTGTTTGTTTGTTTGTTTTGTTTTTATGGGGAGGGCATCACTGCCCCTAGGTGGTGGGAGTAGGAGGCCCAGCCTTTGCTCCGTGGAGCTGAAATCGAACCTCCATCCCAGTGGGCCGCAATTCTGCGCACAACC